>JANHFO010003826.1:90947-114136 GCA_032468095.1 Pareas carinatus
CCTTCCTATTCCCTTCCCCCATATCCCATATTTTGTAAATAGTTTTCTAAAGTTCAATGTGGAATTTATTTTTTTCCATGTTTTCTGTACACCGCCCTGAGTCCTTCGGGAGAAGGACGGTATATAAGTCTAAACAAATAAATAAATAAAAATAAATAAAACTGTTCAGTTAACATGCACCCACATAGAACTGTTGATGATTTTAAGATGGTTCACTTGAGGCAAAAAGGAAATAGAATATCAGCTCAAGATTCCCAGGCATGTTTTCTAAGCTTCTTTGGGAACTGCTTGGTTTTACTTGGGATTTTTCAACCTGTATTGTCATTATTTCTATGCTTCCCTTTCTCTTGCAATTTTTTCTTGCATAGCTTTCCATGCCCTGAGATAATGACTAGAGGTAATGTCTCAAAGACACACTACATCAATCTTAGCCTTCAAAATATATCTGAGAAATAGGTACTCTTATTTCTCATCCTGGTTTTGGGATGATTTTCTTTTTTGCTATACTGAATACTTTGTACCTTAAGGAAATAAGTTGAAAGTACAGTGAGAGTTTATAGAATTTTAGGTCTATATCCTTCTTGAATGATTCTGCTAAAATAATGAGGTCTATATGGCTATTGGGAGCCAAGAAGAAAACTCCCTGTTGTTTCCTTAAATCACAGTGGAAATGCAGCTTTAATATGCAACCCATATTTCCCCCTGGTATCAAACAGCTTCCTACACAGCCACTCTCCACACTGTCTTCCCAGTCCCACATACCAGAGGGATAGATGGTATCCAAGCAGACTTTCCTGGCCCGAATGAAACGTCCTACTTGCTCCAAGTCACCTTGTCGAATGTGGTCCTGGAAGACAACGTCATTGGAGAAACGCACGGTCTTGAGGTTCCTTGCATATCGCCTGTACCTAGGACGTGAGCCTGGGCAGTAATATTTCATGGTCACAGAGAGCAAAGGAAGTCCAACAGACAGATGAGGAAATGAAAATGAAAAGACTTAGAAAGTAGAAGAACCCACAGCTACCCCACAAATGTTGAGGTGCCAGACTGCAATAATGTCTTGAGATCCAAAGAAGTACCTCCTTCCAAAATCTTGCAATTGGAAGGTGAAGAGGTACCCAGCAATGATTTTCTGTTCCTTTCAGGGTTTTTCTTGGACAACCCAACACGTGGGTGAAGATCTGAGAAGGACTGATGATTTCCCGCTGTTTCTTCTTTTATAGCCTCCCTATGGCTATTTTGAGGGCACCCAGCTCATACTTGTTGCCATGAGATCTTGTAATTGAGATGCTTTGCCTGCAGCCTCCCCCTTTTGTAAGAAATTAGAATCTCAGCTTACAGTCCACCTGTTGATGAGTGGTAGTCAGCAGGTCCAGTTTGGACTACAATCTATCACCAACAGCCTCAGATTTTGCAAGCCACCATTTGCAATACTCTACATTACTTTCTAGAATTTGTTGGCAGTCATTTATACTTTTCCCAAAACTAGTTCACGGCTGTCATCATAGGGAAACATTCAAAACAACAATTTTGGAAGTGAAAATCTTCTACAGTGAAGCATTTTATTACATGTATAACAATCAATATTTCACTATTTAAGGCAGCTAGGGATTTTTTTAGAGTTCATGCTTTTAATTTACTGCTTGTAACTTGAAAATCCAAAAATATTTGCAAAAGATATGGGTAGAAAGTGGCCAAGGGAAACAATCCAAGGAATCATCCTTGCTCATGTCAGTTGTCAATTCTTTCACTGTTAAAATGCTGCAACATATACATTCTGAACAGCTGTGTGAATTCAGAACTCATCTCTGTATACGAAAGGAAATGAATTTTATCTAATTGAAGCATTTATACATACCTTATATGAAATAAGAAGGAAAATGGTACCAATTTTTAGGAAGTTGGGGTCTGCAACAGGAACAGAGAGTATGAAAGACCATAGCTATTTTATTATTTTTATTCTGTTTGCCCACTTTGCGTAACTATAGCCACTTATCTGCACTAGAACTAGAAGAGTAACTGAATCTAAGTTCCACTATAAGGATGAGAATTTAGAAAGTTGCAAGGTATTCATTTTGAGAAAGAATTGAAACTCGAAATAATGATCAGCTGGAGCTTTTCCACCTGTTTCACACATCCAGAGGGTACCTGGGTGTGTAAATCTGACTTGGGAAGTTGTTTTGCCAAAACAGAGCATCGGAAATAAAAGAAAAGCCCTCCAATTTTGGCGAGCAATAGGAATTCTGAATTCAGGAAAGACTCCACAAAGTGGGTTCTTCGACCAGCTTCCAAAATATGTGAAGAGCAATTCTTTTTTTTTTCATCTTAACAATTCATATAATTTCCATATTTTCCATTTACATTGCATTACCATTTCCAAAACTTATCATATTCATACTTTATAAGTTTGTTTTTTTATCTTCTATTTCATCCTTTCCAAAACTTTTCATATTCGGAGTTTACAAATTTAGAAATTTTCATCTCCTACTTTCTTTTGCCCAAATTTTAATTTTAAGTCATTTGCCTCTTTGTTCCAATGTCCTTTCTTACTTTTTCTTCCCTCTCTTTCATCCTTCCCTTCTCCTCTCCGCCTTCCTTCTTAAATCTTCCTTTCCTTTCCTTTCTTTCTCCTTCCTTTCTTCTTCTTCTTCCTTTCTAGTACTCTTTTCCAACCAATCCTACTCTAATATATTATTTTCCCAATTTCTTCTCCCTTATTACTAATCATTTTGTAGGGAGTCCTCAATGCCTTTCCCCCCCAAAAGAGGTTATAGGGAAAGACAATCAGATTAACTTTTACATTATCAATTCTTATAACTTCAATTTATATCTTTCCTTGCATTTTTTGACTTTTCTTGTCAAATTTGTTCCAAATTTTTTATTTGTGTTCATAATTCTTAAATTCAAAAATTTTCTTCTTTCTTTTATTTACTCAAATTTAGATTTTAATCTTTTATTTATTTTTCTCTCCATTCTCTCCTTTCCTCTCCCTCTTTCTTTCTTCCTAAATCTTCCTTTCCTTTTCTCTTCTTCTTTCTTCTTCTCCTTTTCTTTCATTTTCCTATATAACGTTAATCCTATGCTTCTCACAATTTTCCAAAATACCTATTTGACACCTCATTTTTTAGATATTTCCAAATTATCAACTTTGTTTTAACAAGCCCTTATTCGTATTTCTCTACTTTTAAAGTCTTCAATTCCTTATATTTTGAGGCTAAAATTTCATTCTCTATTGTTATCCACATTTAATTACCTACAATGATGAATATAATCCAAAATATTTTAATTTTAATTGCTTTATGGAGGACCTTATAGCCCTATACCAATACCAATCTTAGATCCTCTTACCTCCTTTCTCTCTTTTTGCCCCCCTGAAGAGCAATTCTTTAGTAGTTGCTTCTCTCTCTAGTGATAAATTGTTCTAGTCTACAGTGATAACTAAAATCTCATGCACCACCTCAGCTATATTGTACATATTATGTTACGATCCATACCAAATAATCTGTTGATTTTGTTAGATATCGAAGAGTTGTAATCAAGAGCCTTGTGTGCAGCTCTGGAGATATTTAAGACATTGTTAACAGCCATCTTCAAGAATAGAGTATATTTATTTTTTTGCACTCTTACTTTTAGTACATTGAAGGAATTAAAATTTTGGATAATTAACTTTACTGCTTTGATTCAGAAGAAAACTATTTTTAAAAGAAATTCAGAATGGGTCAAAATCAAATTTAGCTAGCCAAAGGAACAGAGGTTTTCAGAACACCTAAATAATACTACCATTTCTTGAGTCTATGATTAGATTTTAAAACCAACTAAACTATTTTTTAGTTATATTTTTGCACTGAAAGTTCCAGTCTGCCTATCTAATTTTAAAATTGCATAACAGTGCCATTCATTTAGCTTTTTATTTTTTATTTCTTACAGAACATGACTGAAGAGGCCACACCTCTGTAGCCATCAGATCATATTCAACTCCTGGAGTCTTTTGTTGACATTTTTACAGCAGACTGTCAAATCTAGAAGTAATCAAGGGAGAATAATCTTACAATTCCAATGACATCCCTTAATTCTACTCATCACACCTCCAGCAAAGAGACTTGATGAGATGTACATTAGCTTTCATTCTTCTCTTGAAAGATAGGAAGCCAAGCTACATCTGTAAAAGGAAACTGTGTCATCAGCTTTTCTTGGGTTATCTTATCTCAGCAGGTCCTATAGAGTGTAAACAAGTGCTGTAACAAGAAGCTCTGATACTTCCCACAGCTTTGAGCTGTGAATTAATCTGAGTTTTGCGGGATGAAGGCATCCTTCTGCTTGCAACAAGAAATCCGGCATCTGTTCTAATTTTTGATACCACTATCAAGTGCTAGACTATTAAAATTAGAAAGTGTTGCTGGGCTGCAGACTATTTCTTCCCCACCCTGGTGCCAAAATACTTGGACTGATATTGACTATTCTAATGAGTTCTAGTCTTAAACATCTGGAGAGTAGGGACATTTCACTTTTTATCTCAAATTAAAAATCCGAACACCAACAATGGGCAAAGCAGGAAGTGGACTTGTGGGTTTTTAAGCAAAAAGTAAACAATCCCTCACCTGTGTGTGATACAAGCAATGGGAAAGGAAGACTAACACATCTGAAGGACAGCAAGCTGCTTACTCCTGCTGCAATTATCACTGAAGCATGGCTCTCATCAGCCCCAACCATCACATCCAATTAAAAGGCTTGCTTGGTTAAAGGTCAGCAATCTTACGAGGGCCATATGCCCCCTACCCTAATCTAAGTTTTCTCTAAGACTTCCTCTCAGGGTCCACACTACCAAAGAAGCAGGAGTTGCAGGTTGTCCAGCTGTTGGTATGAGAAGATATCCCTGCAGATTAGGTACTATCTGGCCTTTACTGCTAAGTATCATAGACCCACAGGAAAAAACTACCCTCTCCTATAATCTTCATAGATGGAAAATGAACTTAAACAGCCATGAAACCACCAGCAATCCTTCCACCTTAGATACTTATATAAGCAGTAAGTCACACCGTAAATCCACATAAAATATTACAAAGGTTCCATGGTTGCAGGGAGAGGCTTGATATGGCACGTAAACACATATGCGTAATGCAGGGCTATTGCTATGGGAATTCTAAGAGGTTTGCGTGTACAGGTATGAATAGTTTTGATAGTAAAATGTTATTTGAAATAAATAAGCAACAAAAACTGCTTCAGAAATTGCCTCACATCCTTTTCTTCTGCCACAATTGAAAAGAAATTGACAGCAATTGTTGCTCTTCAACAAGCAGTAGCTTGTTTTCCTGGGCTACAAGTAATGAGGCATGTTCACTCTCATCATATGATAGAATGACATAGTTGCTTACAAAAATATTGTTCAATTGAAGTGGCAAACAATCCAGGATCTCATCCACAAAGCAGGTAATAGTTGCACATTACATACTTCTCTGGATGTCTCCTTGAATTAGAAAAAATTCAAAGCCTGATGACCTTTAGAAACAATTTGTACTTTGATGATCCTAAACGTAATAGGATCATCTGCACTTTGGGTTGGCAAAGATTTCTCTCTCTGACACACACAGAACTGTCCTTTGAGTGATACTTAGAATAAAGCTAAAATTGTATGTGGAATACTTTATCACAAATTAAAGGTGCTGGGATAACGTATAGGACTAAATAATCTACTCTGATTCAGAAAACAGATAAAAATATAGGCTGCAGTCAACTGAAAATGTTACCAAATACACTGGAATTAAAAATTCTAAATAAGTGAATGAATTTTTAGTAGAGTACTTGAAATAAATACCAGTCAAACTCGGTAGTGCATAATTATGAGATGGAGAAAAAATCTAACCATAAAAGCCATTATTGAGATTTTAGATGTATAAAATCTTGTAATCCTTTTTAAAAATATGAGGATCTACTCTGTTGACATTCCTCATCTGTAGTACTTCGCTGTATCTAGTGGTATGCAGTAGCTGTTTGAAGGACTCCGTCGCATTAGGAGTGTATAGTCTTAAGGATCATTCTGCATTATCTGACTGTCATGTATTCATAGCCCTCACTTGAAAAGATACGAGTTGACTTTGTTGTCCCTTTCAAACCTAGGAATTACAATTATTGGCACACATGCAACAAACAGGGCCCCCCCCTCCTTATAATTGTTCCCAAGTAGATTTTAAGGTGTGAAGATGGTAAATCCCTCACACTTCCTTTCCTTTCACCTTTTGAAGTATTGTGAATTATCCACAATTAGTGAGCTAAAGAAAAAGAGATATAGCAACATAGGTATACCATAATCACTACACCATCAGATAAGCTATTTGAAATAATCCACTAATGCAATTAAATTTCCTCAGATTATCAATGCTTCATGCAACAAGTAAAAAAAAAGCTAAATGACAATAGCTGATGAAATCTCAGAAGTGAGAATGATATTTCCATCAGCCAAAGATCCTGCGTAATTGTACTCCTTCCCAGAATATTAAAGCAGAAATGTTCAATTCGCAGGGAGCTAATACACCAGAAATATTTCTATCCTGTATGCAATTCAAGATATAGGTCATGACAAAAGAGAATTTGTAGCACTTGCATACTAGGCACAATTCCCAGCCTCTACCTTTCTTGTAAACCAATCTCCCCCCAAAAATAATTCTACTCTTATTTGTCTGTTGGCATTTTTAGTGGGTTATTTTTGAGTTTCCTAACTAAAGAGGGGAAATAGTTAAAATAGGATTCAGTTTGATCCAGCTCAATTATCCTTTCTTTCACCTTAAAGACTGTAGAGGATCTTTGATGCAAGAACAATGAAGCAAGAATAAAGTATAGTATAGTCCAGCATTGATATATAGACTAAGCTTAATTATGAAACTATAGTACACAGTAAATCGGATGGAAAGTCTGAATTGATGCACCTTTCATTCTTTCATTTTATACGTTAGTTGAAATGCTGCATCTAGTTTAATTTTAATCTGGACAATTACAGTTTTGACTCTATTACAAAACAGGATATAGCTCCAAGCTTTCTAGAAAACTTTTTCAGCAAAATGTTTAAATGTATAAGTCCTACCTAATATTGAGGCACAAACTTCGCTATTTAGGAAGCAATCAACAAATCATAACTAACCTATGGGTCAGCATTGAACAATGTGACTTGTCAATGCAGTTTGAACCACAATGACTTGTGGCTCACTAAACCCTTTCAAACCCCAATAGTTGTTAATTTGGTGGAGTGATAATCTAGAGCAGGGGTACCAGACTTAATTTCATTGTGGGTCACTGTCACTGTGGTCCCCCAGAAATCCCCCAGCAGCTGCCGATGACCCCCACAGCTGAAGACCCCCTACCTGCACCTCCTCTGCCTTCAGGGAGCGCCTTGCTCACCGCCAGGTCCGCCCCATGGATTTGGTGAGGTAAGTTGCGGGCCATATTCAGTCCAAGGGCCGCCAGTCTGACACCTATGATCTAGAGCAATTAGCATGGATTCCTTCTGTCGAAGGCACGGACTTGTGTAATGTATTGCTCTTTTTGTATTTTCTATGTTTTGCAAGCATTGACTCTTTACCAGAGTTTGATTCAGATACTACCTCACTTTAGAGTCCATACTGTTTGAATAACAAGCAGTAAGAAAAAAAATATTTTGAATTTATTCGCTTAAATTTGAATATTTGCACATAGATTTTCCTCCATCGAAATGGCTTTCCTGTACTCCATATATTCTAGAACTGGTTAAAGTTTCTGTCTGGGTGGAAACTACGCTGCAAACAAATTTTTAGCCAAAGTTCCTTAATTCAACCTTTCTAGGCTACCTCATTTATCATCTTTCTTAAACTAACCCCCACATTTAAAGAAAACAGCAAGATTCAGAAGAGTATTAAAATTAACTTTTATTTGGCCAATGAGTTCCATTCCTTTGAGCATCATGGATGCTTAAAATGAATTCAACTGAAACACATCATCCTCTTTGTAATACAGACTTCCATGACTCTCAAGTATCCCCACAAAACCCCAAGTTATCAAGTGTCCTTTTTGTTGCATTCAAAGAAGTTATTTCCCAACAGTCCCCAGAAAACCCATTTGCAAAATAACCGTGTAGACAGACTTTGTTTCATTGCAGGCGAGATAGCAACACAAGTTAGATTTCACTTTAGATAAGGAGGCAATTAGACTCTCATTCTTCAGCAATTGTTTCTTAATCTTCCAGATCTTTGGATGACAGAGATAAATTGTATGATACAAATAGGTCATGAGACTATGCAATGGAGTTAGGATGACCTACTATACCCCTCTCATTACCTTTTCCACTGGTCAGCCTAGTGATTTCTTCCATGCTGGAATGGTCCGGGGTGAGAAGAAAAAACAGTAAAGCACAAAGAAAAAAGGTGGGGCAATAACCAAGAGCCTGCTGGGTCAACAGTGTATGTCATTTAGACACAGTGCGATTAATGTTTAAGGATGCCTTATTCATGAAATTCCAAAGTTAGTTAGGCAATAGGACATATTATCATTTAAATCTGCTTCTACCCAGGCTGCATAAGGAAATATACATCACAGTTTCCAAATGAAAGAAAAGAAAAAAGACCCAAAAGTTTGCCAACTAGTCAGATCCTTCTTCAGCATAGAATAAAACTAGATTTGTTTGACAGGTTAGAGGAATGGGTTAATTTCCCGGGAATCCTAACCAGTTTCAGTCTTCTGGTTAGATTTTGTTTGCTGAGTTGGCAGCCACAGCATAGTGTCTGGGGATATGCAGATTGGACTCCTGTTTACAGTTCATCTTTTTGAGCTGCAGCTTCTTCGTCCTCTTCTTCAACATCTGGCTCTTCTTCTGCGCCCTCTAGATCTTCCAAATCCTATTTCAATGAAAAGGAGGCCCGGTTAATTTGTTTGGAGATGTTTATGTCTCACAGTTAGATCCTCTAGACCAGAAGTCTCCAACCTTGATCCCTTTAAGGCTTGTGGGCTTCAGATTGACATAGCTGGCTGAGCAATTCTGGGAGCTGAAGTCCACAAGCCTTAAAGGGACCAAGGTTGGAGACCTTTGCTCTAGACAATGCAGAGCTACAATCTTGTGACAGCAGTTGCCAGTATAGCAACTCAGGGATCTGCCTTTATGCTTGATATGTAACTAACCCAATGAGACTTCTGCTAATGTAACTAACCCAATGAGACTTCTGCTAATGTAACTAACCCAATGAGACTTCTGCTAACACATTGAAGACCAGGAAAACCCCAATGCATTCCAAGAAGCCACACAAAACCAAACAATGGGTAGCAAAATGCCAAAAGCACACTGTCCACAAGCATTTCCATACAGCAATAGAAGGGATTTCAAGGCAGTGGGGGTGCAGCTAGGTCTCCCACATCTCCTGCAAAGTTACAATCTTTTTAATGAATAAAAATAACAAATGAGGTAATCGCTTTATTACACATAGTTTCCCAAATTTAAAGTACCTGACGTCACAGTTCAGATAACAAGCATAACCAACTTGTTGTCCCCCAGATGTTAATAAGCAGGGGTCTATCAAGTGAATAGGATCTCCAAACAGATATTATGGGCAAGGAAAAAAAGGTTTAGTTTATTGCATCTAAACTCGAGAATGTGACCCATTCGTTACAGTAGGAAAGTAAAAACTGGATTAAAACATCGGTCAATAATGCCAAACTATTAAAAAATAATAGAAGTCTTTTATTTAATAATCAATAGTTAAAATTTCTAAGTAACAAAAAGCCAGTCTGATGTGATGCTTAAGGCATTAGGCAAGAAGTCTGAAGTGTGTGTTATATTCACACCTCAGGCATGAAGCCAGCTGGGCAACCTTGAGCCAGCCACTTTCCCTCAGCCATAGGAAGGAGGAAACGGCAAGTCACTTCTGAAATCTTGCCAAGAAAACTACAAGGACTTGTCTAGATGGTCGCCAGGAGTCAACACTGACTTGAAGATGCCTGCACACATCAAATCCTGTTCCAGGAATGTGTTCAAGGGACTATATTAATTATAACCCTCTTGTTTATTTCTAATGGGTTTCCTCAAAGAACCACCATGACTGTGCTTATCTTACTTCAGCTTTCATTTGCTTTACACACCTTAAAGGTCTGAAATGCAAAAATTGGTCATAAAGTTATTTCATCTCCATTGTAACTGTGAAGTCTATAAATGGGGCAGAACACCTGTCACCATCTAGAATCTGGTACAAAATGTTAACTGATAAAAAGGAACAAACGTTCACTTGTGTTTAAAGAGTTCCTTTGAATATACCCGAATCACAAGATTGATTCTGTATTAGAATAGAATAGAAATCATGGCATTTTTTCAGACAGAATTGTTTCTACTTTTGATCCTACCCAATTCTTTGTTTACTCAAGCCATTCAGAAAAACAACAACTGGTAGTCAGTAATTTTTCATCTACTCTAAACCACTAATCATCATTATCTTGGACCTATGTAACCCAATAACAATTCTAATTACTAATCTTTTCCTGGTTAATCTTGTTTTTAAATTAAGTCTCATAAAACAAAGGTTAAGAATTGTATGCCTTCAGAAATGTTGGTATCTGTCAGATTGAATGAAACTTATAATAATTTTATAAAGTTTTAATAATTTATGCTTTTCTGAAATTCATTGGGTCAGTTAAGAGTAAGCTAATCTGAAATGAAACGTGGAAGCAGTATTTTGCGTCATCTCAGCTATGTACTATGCCAGGAACAGTGCTTCAAAAATCATACAGCAATCAAAAAAGAGCTGAACTGAGCTTTTCCACATCCACCTTTTAAAACACATAATGGTGTAAAGAGCTCAAAAACAGTGGATAATAAAACAAATCAGAGCAGTTTCCATAGGAATGGTTAAAGAATATGTTCTAATCCCTGGCATCAACAATAACTACAGATATCTAACATCCTCTGTCCTAGTAAGCAACTTGAAGTCACCACCTGGAATCTACTATGTGCGGGACTTCTATAGGAATGTCAGTTATGATATGCCAAGGGTGAATTTCTAGATTCTCACTTGCCAATATAAATGAAAAATCCACAGTTCTAATTTCGTCCTTTCATATTTACCCTTTAAATAAAGCTCCAAAGTATAGCAGCATAGTTGAAGAGCAAGTAGCATCTCTGTCAATGAAGCAGAGAGTAGTTATGCATGCTAAGAGCAACAACTCTGCGACTAAAAGAGGATGTCCACATCTGCTGATGGGCTTTTGTCTACACATTGAAGATTTATCTTACAACAACTAGGGGTTACTGAGCAAAGGCTGAGGGGAATGCAAACAATAGTTTTTTCAGCATTTTTCTCCATTTTTCTGAGCATGGAAATATTTTTATAAGCTCCTGCATTTTACACATGGCCTCAGTCTACATGGAGATGCAAGTATTCTGATTGCCCTTACTGCCATCCCAGCTCATTCTGGATATTACCAGCTGTGTTTTGTTTAGAGGTTGCTATGGAACTAACATTCTCTGGTGCCACAATAAGCCGTAAGTAGATTTACAGGATAGAACTGCCACTTCCCCAGGGATCTGACTCATGTCCAGGGGGTGTGTGTGTGTGTGTGTGTGTGTGTGTGTGTGTGCGTGCGTGCGTGCGTGCGTGCGTGCGTGCGTGCGTGCGTGCGTGCGTGTGTGTGTGTGTGTGTGTGTGTGTGTCTAAACAGAATATCATAATCCTAAGATACTCACATTCTCATCTACACCACCATCTTTTCCACCGCTTTCCAGGAACTTCTTAAAACCTTCCAATGTTCTCTCTCCATTGTAATCTACAACCTAGAAAACCAAGAAATAAGTATTATTACCTAGAGACAAATCTAGGCCTTGGTGGATGAAGAATTCACTGCTGAACAGCCAAAAAATAAAAATAAAAAGAGAGGAGGTTAGAAAATTCACTGTCACTCATATCAGTCAAAGAGGAGTCAGCCACTAGATTCCCATGAATGCTGCAAGGAAAAAAATAGAGCACCATCCTCTATTAAACTATTTTCCCCACACATCAAGGCACACATGTACTCAAGCATACCCCAAAGCAGGCTAGGGAAACCATTTTCCCCTCTGTCAAGTTTCAATATACAATTGCACTCACTGTTCTATCAGGACCAGCAGGGAAGTACTTGAGGGTAGGGAAACTGTGGACCTTCACCACCTCAACTTCATTCGCTGTGGAGTCCATCTTAGCAATAATGATGTTTTCATGGTCCTTATATGTTTCTCCAAGTTTATCCCAAATGGGGGCTAACTGCTTGCAGTGGCCACACCAAGGAGCATCTGCAAGCCAAAAGATGACAAACTTTTAACAGCTGTCCAGCATCCACATCTCCCCATTCTCTTTTTTAAAATTTGGCCGCTGAGAAACTTTCCTCTCATTAATCATATATAATTTCAAACAATTACACATACATTGCTCAGTAAAATACTTACAGAATTCCACAAAGACATTCTTATTTTCATCAAAGGCCACCTCCTCAAAGTTCTTTCCAACCAAAACTTTGACAGACTGCTTGTCCCAGTCATCAGAAATCTCTTGGCTCATCAGATGGGGCTGAAATACACATGCAAAAGCAACATGAGAGCAACTTCATGGAATGTGTCAATAGGAAATCCCCACACCCACTGCTCTAAGTGCAAAGCAACTGGCAATCCAGACTATAAAAAGGCAGGTTAATATAGATTTGCTCCTTCAAGGTCACACCCCCATCCCATCACCCAAACACATGCATGAAAGACGCAGATAATTCTACAGAGTAGGTCTATGTATATTATACTGTTACTTCCCAATCAATACTCTGAAGTCATAGAACAGAAAAATGCATAGCACAGAGAAATAAAAATGAAGTGATTATGATGGTCTTGTTGGTTTCAAGACAAAGGATTTTTTTACAGTATACTTCAAAACGACTAATACCTCACAATCTCCCTCAATGTTTCGAACCTCAGATTCGCTTTTTCTTGATCACTGTCCACACACTATTTAGAGCTGAATGAAGATATAGACCAAAAACAACTATGTTGGAAAGGTTCTTAAAACGACCATATCAAACTTTTCAAGTCATATATTTAACACAGTGTTAAGCATATTTTTAAAGTTACTCTTCCATGTGTTGCTTGATCTTAAACTTCTTTAATTATAACTGCCTAATTCTAGATATATCTTTAGTTTATCTCCAGTATCTATACCTATTTAATATAGATAGAAAATATTTTCATTTTTGCTTTATAGTCCAAAGCTTTTGGACTATATTTTTAGCCAAATAATTATCCCTGTATCTCGCCTTATCTATTTGGAAGCTGACTGCCAGAAGTCTTAACAGCATACCTAAAGCAAAAGACATTTCATTTAGATGTCCTTCCCTATTATAAACTGGGCTTTATTGCTTAAAAAACATTCTTAAACTTTTAGCTCCAGTAGCAATTTCCAACATTTTTTTCAGGCAATCAGATCCACTACATCATTATGAACACTGTTTGATGACGGGAAGAAAAAAAATGGAAGTAAAAAGACAACGAGACAGAGCAAAGGAGGTGATTCAAGGGAAGCCCTGAATAACATGTGCCATGTAAGAAACATCCAACAGTAGCTGAATCTTGGTAACAGGTTTCTCCTTCCAGATTAAAATAGATGTCTGCTAAATATTCATGCAACGTGAGGCCAAGGCCACGCTCCTTCCGTCATGCTTTGGAGCTAGACCAAAGCTAGTCCCAAATTCATGCAGATCACTTTACTAGGACAGTGGGACCATGTAAATTCTGAGACTATGCTCCACCGACAATGCCCTTTAGATTTCACAGCAAAAACCTCACATGGTGTAATGTCAAACTACTCCACAATGTGAATTTAAGAGTTTGTGCCATATGACAGTTCTCAATTCCCATGTCATTTGTGCTACCAGGATCTCCTCACGTGGCTACCTCCTCCAAAAACTCCATTAAAAAAACCTGTTACCTTAACTTTGCCCTCCAAGAACTTGTGGCAGAAGTCCCTGATATTCTCTGGAGTCAGTTCATCGGATTCTGGTTTGTACTTTGTCATTTCTTCCTCAAGAGTAATAAGGCGTATAGCAGGGCATTCCTCTTTTTTGAGGCCAAAGAATTCCAGGATCCTCTGGTTGTCACTATGGTCGCTGTCGATGAAAATGAACAAGATCTTGGGGAGGAGAGAAAACAGGACAATGTATGTATTAGACAAAAGCCTGAATTAAGATTTCCCCAAGATTTACCCTATCTCTCGAAGTCCTCTTACACTTCATATACAATTCTAAATATCATTAGCAATCTTAAACGTGGAATAAGTAAATTTGTAACACTAGCTGTTTTGAAGAGAAATCATAGAAACAGCCTGCCAATGGCCAGGCTGGTTATGAAAACAGCGAAGTAGTGATACCGAACTGCCTATCCTTACACAACACACAGAAGGCAGAATTCTTTGATGATCATTAAGATAATCTTACAACATTGTATAACAAAGCAGAATGGACTTTCTATAGAGGTAAAATTCCTGTGGAATGATTTCCTTACACAATGTCAGGCCAACAGGTCCTCATTTTAAATACTTTTAAAACACATTTTTGTTGGCTCTCTCCAGGTACAACTCATATTTCTTTATAATGAGCTGCATTTATTTTATTACAATGGGTTTATACTACTGTTATAAGTTCCTTAAGATTTATATAAACAAGAGCCAACATTTAAGGAATAGAAATAAAAATGGGAAGCCATAGCTCACGTCAATTGTAACTATGATTTTTCCAAGGGTCAGAGAACTCATGGAAACCTCAATAACAAAAAGGAAAACTCCATTTTTTTCTTGGTTCTACTTACCTTTGGGAGAGATCTTAATTCTTGGTGATGTGTAATCATATGAGAAATAGAGTGTATAAAAACTGTACATGTTTGCTTAGGAGCATGTAATTATTTAGTTACTTTCTTTTATTTACCTTTCCCCTGAAGCTTTCAGCTGCTGTTTTGAAGTTATCCAGTTTAGCCTGGTATTCCTCAACACTCTTGGGCAAGAATAACAGGATGTGTGTCTTAATCTCTCCGCCAAAAATTTTAGGTGCACTCTGGGAAGAAAACAGTTGCATTATTAAAGGCAATTACATTACGAGGAATCCCAATATTAATTTTCCTGACAATTTCACTTCCTCCCTCTAGTCTGGTGGATTCACTGCAATTTGTCCTGCCATATATCCAAGCTGCAGCCCAAATCACTAACATTATACGTATTACTCAGAACATGTAAAACTTGTGATCTATTTCTTTACCTGTTCGGTAAATTCAATCACCAAGGGCAGCTGGTTTGATTTGATGAAATTCAGTAAGTTGTCTTTTGTTATTTCCCCATCAAAGTTGTTTCGACCTTCATCAAACTGGAAAAATGTAAGAGAATTCAGTTTACATCCAATAAATGGACAAAATACAGTTATGAAAAGAGCTTAGTAAAACAATAAAGCAGGAGCAGATCTACCTATCTGCCAGTGATACAGGAGTATATACTCTCTTAATGCAGTAACTAATTTCTAAAGAGACTCATTCATTGAGTTTTCTAAGCTACATGACACTGCAAACACACATGCAGTAGAAGCTGGTAGAATACAATTGCCAAAAGCTTGAGGAAGGAACAAAGGCAATGTTATAGTATGGGCTTCGTTGATCTTTGCTCAGCCAAATTATGCAGTAAACATGAAAGTGCCCGATTATTCACTTCTGACTGGCAGAGAATTATTTTAAATTTGTTAAGAGCATGCAGATACTGAAAAGCTCCAACCCACATAACTCATTTACAAATCTAAGTTAGCACATTTCACATTTCAAGCAAGGCACAAGAGGCTTAATGCCCAGGATAGGAATTCAACCAATGTTCTCATCTTATCACTCAACTGGATTCAAACAGCAATCAAAGGGAAACTTGGGCAGATTAAGAAGCCATGTTCTCAATGTAGTATTTCTGCAAAAGTTCTGCCTACCTCATCATTATTCCTGAAATTCCTTAAAGGGTAACTGAAAAAATGCTTTAGATCTCAGCACTTTAGATGTTTGATACTCCTATTTTAGAGAGAGTGTAATTATAGGCCTTGCTTGAATTGGACAAATGTCTCCAATCAACAGAGCCATTAAGAGGCTGAATTGCACACTATTAATCTCCTAAACAGAGGGGAGATTATTCAGAGACAATGCGCCCCTGCAGGGCTATTGTTAACTACAAAGGAACAGATGCTCGGCTCTAGCACCAGGAAGGCTCTTATTGCGCAGCAACATGGGTCTATAGTAGATGTTGCTTTTCTCATAACCTTTTCTGGCACTTGAGAGGGGAAGGAAGCAAAACAGAGGATTATAGCCTTATTAGGGGATGGATGTTTTCCCTTCAAAGACTGGATGATTCTGCATTTATTCCCCTACAGTATATTTGTATATCCCAATTTGTTTGCATGAACTCTCTAAAAACCAGGGATGAGGAATCAAGAGATTTGAGAGAAGGGGGGGATCTATAGGGCATGAATAAACAAGGAAGGAGGACTTCCCCAACTTGATGTTGTTTGGATGTGTTACACTTAAACTCCCAGGGTATAAAACCACTGGCACCTCTGTGAGATGCACTTCAACACTTTGGGAGAGGACCAGATTGAAGAAGAGTGAAGCAATTTACAGAGTGAAAAATCAGTTAAATTGACGTTAAAAATGTGACATTGATAAGCATGGTGGGCATGCACTTGAAAGAAAAAATCATGTCTGAAAAAGAAAAAACCATTTCTCCATTTCTTTTTTATACATTTTACTCCTACAAGTCGTCCTGCTTAATAACATTAATTGGGACTGGAGACTGTCATTAAGTGACAGTGTTGTAAACTGCAAAACATGTAACAATGTTGTACAGCTACGGTAGTTCTGGCAGGCTTGGTTGCCCTTGTTAAATGGTTGCCAGTCATTAAATGACTGTGACATGTCATGTGACCATAACTTCAAACTTCCTGACAGGTTTCCTATTGATTTTGATTGTAGAAAGCTGTGAGGAAATGTAACAAATTGTGATCATGGGACTATGGGACATTGTGATGGCGGTTAAGCACGAGTTTTGGTAACTACCACTTGAAATACCTAAGCCTTGAATGAAATATACTAAAATAGGGGGGGAAACCATTAATTTCAGAGTGCCACCAGGCTAACATATACCAAGCAATCAGGATTTCTTTTTCTCACAGCCACTCACCTTCTTAAAAAGAACAACTCCATCTTTTTTGAGCTGATATTTGGCAAATAGATCACTGTTGGAAGTGATCCCAAAAGGAATGTCATCAATGGACTCTGCTGCCAACAGAAACTCCTTAGCCACATCAGATTCTACATTCTACATTTAAAACAAACCAATAAAAAATCATGAATAGTTATTTCAATTAGTATGGAGGCACATATCATGATTTAATGCACAATGCAAATCCTATCATCTCAAAATTAGAGGTAACTAAAAAGGTAGTAGTTAGGCAACATATTTTCCCCTCTTATGGCAAACAAGCCTACAAGAAAACTTAACTCAAGGAGAAGTAACAGCATATCTGTATGTGTGTATATGTATATATACACATACATACATATATACATGTAGACTTGGCTTTACTGTCGAATACCTCTGTAACTGATTAGTTTATATTTCTGTCATACCATGTCAATTCTCCTCCTTCATTCCATAAATACTGCCAATGTCTTCAAAAAATCCTTCATCCTGATTTATGAATGAAAACAATACCTTAAAGAATCCAATCACAGCAACTTCATTGGATTCCACTAGCTCCTCGACAGCAGCTACATCTGCCAAGGTAGTCGCTGCAGGTCCTGTGCGTTTCTTTAACCAATTTAGGATGTCATCTGCTTCTCTGCCAGCTAGATTAGAGAAAAAAGTTATCAGGCATTTTACTTTCTTTTGACTTTCAAAAGAATATATAAAGTTCCACTCCCAAGGGTGAATTATACTTGTGCGCTTCCATACCCTTACAGTAGTTTTCACTTATCTTAAACCAAACCATAAACGTGTCTTATACTAGGGTACTGTAATGTCACTGATTACTATAGCTGTGATAGAATCTTTATTACTGAAACATTCTAGGCATTTAAAGTTAATGCCACTTTTTAAAAAGAAAGACCATTAGGAGGCACCATTGAGAAAACTCTTCCCTTACTTTGTCCACTCAGTAAAAACAGCACAGTAGTACCTTTATCACTAAAAAAACCCCTGGAAGGCTGCACACTGTCCAGCTGTTGAGGCATGGTGTTATCTACTAAGGTCTTCCATTTGATGCTACCTTGTCTTGCTTGCTATGGGCATTCTACTTGAGGTTGGGAGTACTCTTCCTCATTGATATGACCAACTCTTTGAAAACTAGCAAGGAACATGCTTTAAAGTTTAGGAAGAAATAGGAGAAAGGTATGTTAGATAAGTTAGCTACCTTGACTTAGTTGTACAAAAAATAAAGGTGGGATATTTTATTAAAAATATCATTTTTAAGCTGCTGGAATATAGTGAAAACCATACATCAAGTCTGGATCGCAATTTCTGCCCATTTTTTTTGAAGAAAACAAAGCAACCCCCCTCCTCCGCCTTTCATCCAGCTTGAGAGCACCAAGGAGCCCGAAGTTCAACCTTGAGCTACAAATACTATCTTCATTGTCTACAATAAAATTTGTCAGTTCAACCTTCACTCTCCTCCTCCCATGTGGCTTCTGGCCACCAAAGTGGTTCATTCTTGGTCAAGGGCCACATTCTATGTACATTCTGACCTAGAACCAAAATTAGGTGGAACTACTGTGTCCTTATCTTCACCATTTTCTGTCTATTCTGCCTTAACAATCTATTCTTACATGTCTATGTGTCTAACGCAAGCATCAACTACATTACTTCTCCCCAAAGCACAGGGTTGGAGATCTCTCAGAAAGAAGAGGTTGCATCTCTACATCAGAAATGAAAGTGTACATGGAGAATGCAACACAGAAAGAAAACTAAAACATGTTCTCTATCATTACAGAGCTTAGGAAATTTAACCACAGGAAGGAAGATTCCAGTGTTAACTCTAAGAAAAATATACAATCATTAAGAGTGACAGGCAAACGGGTCACCTGGAAAAGGTGTGTTGTTCAGCACTGGATGTGTTTAAGCAAAGACTATACAGCCATCTACTGGGAATACTTTGATTTGTATTCCTGCATTGAGGACATGGTGACTAAAGTGGTCCTTTCCAACAAAATGTCATGATTCTGAGATTTTAGGGATTTTTCCACCAATGTATGGATATAAAATGCGTAAGACCAGCATTTCAGTTAGTGCAACCCTGCAGTCAAAATTAGGTGCAGATACAGATAAATCTACAGCCAAATTCATAAAATCAAATGACATGACTGGCTTTACTGTGGTTTGTAAATGACGCACAGTGATGTGCTAATTGTGTATTACAGTAGCAGGAAATAGTTTTCTAACAACATTTGCTCATCTTATACTTTCAATTCAGACCTTACAGTCAAAAATATAACTTTCATAACTAACTGGGAGTATCTCCAAAGAGTAAGAGGTGCCTTGTTCTTAACTTCACAGAAGGAACAGCAATTATATCCAGTCTTTCTGCATTTCATAAGCTCTCAAATCATTTACACCATTCCAGTCCCAAGCTGAAAAGGCAAGCTCAAAGCCCAAGGGCAAAGCGAGCTCAAATTATTGTTCATAGTTAAAGTTATGACATTTCTGTCTTGCGCTTCCAGTATTGTTAGAACAGATCAGAAAAATGGTGGCCAAACGCCCTACAGTCTTCTCCTTCCTTTGCAGTTGTAATGTGTGTTGTGTATCACACCCACAGTAATGATTCACAACCACCAAAGGAATACAAGTTGAGATTAGTATATTTATCAGGCTTGCAAGACCTGTGAAACTGTCAAACATAGAAATATTTTTACAGGTAGTCCTCAATTTACAGCAGTTTTGCTTAGTGACCATTCAAAGTTACAACAGCACTGAAAAAAGTGACTTAGGAGAATTTACCATATTTAGCACCAGGGTAGCATCCCCCTGGTCACATAATCAAAATTCAGATGCTTGGGCAACTAACTCATGGTTATGACATTAGTGTCATGTCACCTTTTACGACCTTCTGACAAGCAAAGTCAATGAGGAAGCCAGATTCACCTGACATCTTACTAAATTCAGTGATTCGCTTAACTGTAGTAAGAAAGGTCATAAAATGGGGTAAAACTCAGTTAACAAATGTTTCGCTTAGCAACAGAAAATTTGGGCTCAATTGTGGTCCTAAGTTGAGCACAGGTGACCTATATTTTAAACATTTCTGTGTTGACATTTTAAACAATATAGTTTGCTGTTTCTAAAGGTTAAAACTTGTTCAAATCAGTCAGGATTGTCAATTGGAAAGCATACAAGTCTAGTTAAATGAACACAATATTTGCTGCCTACGAGCCCCCAAATTCAGAATCTATCAGTTTCAGAGGCCAAATATTTTGATAACTATTTCTTAGAAACCTGTGACTGAAATTCTGTTTCTGGAGAACACCGAATCACACATTCAACAGCAGACCTCACTGCACTATAGTAAGTGTAACAGAGAACATCTCACAGGTATGTCAATCATCACATTCAAAAGAGTGACTTACTAATTTTCTTAAGTGTACTTATACATGAAGGACTATGCTTTAATTATAGAAAGCCAAACAAAACAAAACATTTTAGAAGCAAAACTTTTAGTTATGTTGTCAATAGCAAGCCAGGTAGTCATACAGTAAAAGTATAAAAAGAGGCTCCAAAAAACTACAAAGATAACCTGCAGAAATCTACAAGAGATAGCAATTATACATGTACTAATTATAGTAAAGATGATTAATTGATAAAATATTTGATGGCTTAACATGCAGGGACAAAGGGCATAAAAGTTACCAATAGCATGTTTTTGACGAGGCATTCTGATCAAAGTCTGATATGAAAAAATTAAAAAACATACTTTAACACTGTTTTAAACTATAGCACTGTAATCCTTCAGTTTCAGTAACAAAAATGTTCTTCGGGATAAACAGAATATCTACAACTCTTTACACTTTGCGTTTAATTTTGCAGAAGAGCTCATGATCCTGGAAAAAAAGGCAATCTTTTCCTTCAAATCTAAAGTACTGAATAACCTTTCTGATGCAACAAATGTTTATTTGTTCTCCTGTACAAAACCCAACTAATCTTTTGTTCTATTTTCCACTGTTAGTTCTCTAAGGAAATTACAATTTTAACAGCTTCATGGTGCTCTCACCTGTATATTCTTTGGGAGAAGACTTCTCTCCATTCTTGAAGAATTTGATAGTGGGATAACCTCGAACACCAAACTGTTGGGCAAGTTCTGATTCTTCTGTTGCATCTACCTTAGCCAATTTGATTTCAGAGTTTTCAGATTTCAATTGTGCTGCTGCTTTCACATACTCAGGTGCCAGAGCTTTACAATGACCACACCATGGCGCATCTGCAGAAAAGAAAATTAAATAACTAGAAAACACAGCATTGTATATTTTCTACATTTTCTACTGATACCTTCTATTCCTAAGAATGCAAAGCATTTCTCAAGAATTATCCTCCAATAAACAGAATTCTATCAGAGAATTTTATTCAAAAAGCTTCACCTTTAATTTACATACTGCCCATAAAACTTTTCTAGCACCATGAATTTCTACAATAAGCATACATTATTCTCCTACAGGAAAATTACACTTAAAAACAAGTGTCTAAAACAGTGGTCCTCAGCCTTTTGTTCCATGGAAAAAAGTTTTTCCATGGACTGGAGGGGGCATAGCTTTGCATGCTGGCTGCATCTCACGAATGGGGCTTGGCTTGTTTGCACAGCCCAGTTGGCTGGCATGCTTTGTGGCCCGGTGCTGGTCCACAGATTGGGAAAAATCAGTTAAATTGACTGGGAGTTGGGAACCCCTGGCCTAAAAAATGTTTGAGGAACATCATTCACTTTCAGAATGCCACAACAGACCGTTAATACAAAATGCTTGGCGTCACAGCTCTCACCTTATAGGCAATTCCTGCTAAAAGTGTAAAAAGCATTCTGGCCAAATCAAACCACTCCAGAAATCCTTGCCTGCAACAAATATTTGATAAGCTAGGCTTTCAAACACATTACTGGGAAACTAGGAACTTCAAAGTTAAAGCTGGGCGGTGCTAAGGGCTGCTTTACTCCCCCTTTCATAGATAAGCGGCGGAAAGCGCAACTATATTCTATGGTGGAAATTAGCAGGAGCGCGTTAGGGATTGCGCCATCCTTTACGCCTCCTCCGTGGGGAGAGTCACGTCTCATAAAACCAAGACGTGTGCTTAGCGCAGCAAGGAAGGGCCGCTTTCTCACAACTAAAGCAGTATTTCACACACACACAAGTCGCTCCCTTTCTAGATACTTTGTCAGAACTGGCAAGTCTCTTTACAAAAGGCATAAAAGGAGTTGTATAGTATTTCGTTTCACTGCTTTTTGTTTTGTTTTTTAGATTTTCTATCAGCGGGGAAGGCACAACTCCTCCCGGCACGCCTGGACGCCTTTAGCTGGCGCGGGCGGCACACCCCTCTTTCCCGATCCGAGGCCTCGCTCCCTTCTGCCATCTTGCGCGCCTGCTTCCCCTCCACGGCTTCTTGTCCCCGTTCCCCCCCCCGCCCACGGCCGAGAGGTCGCCGGGATATCTGCAGGCGAAACCCTCCGCAGCCCAAAGGCGAGAGCCAGCGCGGCTGACGGTGGCCGGGAGAGCCATGATTTCCACCGCGGGGGCCGCTTCCAGAAGGAGCGGAGGGGCGCCCAAGGCCGCGGGGAGGGGGGCTTCTCCGCCCCCCCCCGGCTGAATACCCTGGGATGGATTTTGACAGATCTTAACCGGAGACCCTGCATCGTCCAGGGATTGGGGCTGCTTTCCCTTTTAAAAATAACTTTTTTTAAAATAGACATTCCTGTTCTGGGCTCCCTGCTGTGGACCCCCCCCCCCCAAAAAAAATCCCACATCCTGTAATTAAATGTGTTTGCAACCTTCGGGGCATCCCTTTCATCTTTACCCCAGGAGGAGGAGTGAAGCCTAGAACGACACCAAGGGAAGAAAGGAAAGACATGGGGGGGGGAGCAGTCTTCCAGTCTCCGAGAGGCTGCCCCCAAAGAAGAGGCAGTCAAGCTATTCCCCAAAGCCC
>JANHFO010003827.1:29236-40905 GCA_032468095.1 Pareas carinatus
AGCTAATAAGCTCGAAATAGATCTATTCTAGTCTTCCTTGAATTTATTTATGTGCCAGCACAAAAATATCTAACACAACATAATCATTTGTTTATATAAGCATAAGATGCAATCATAGTCACAAAGTACATTCATCTTGTCAAGCACATACAAGATGCAATTGACAAACCATGATCCCAATCATGAACACAATTCACAATCATAAGTACCTTCATCAAGTCATCATGTTATGAAGTACAAACATCATGTCACAAAACCCATTTCATCCTGTCACAAAACACCTTACTTATTAACAGTGTCATGCAAGTCAACTGTTTAGCAGGTTGGTGACATGGGGAAAGAAAATATCCTTGCGTCTAGTTGTTTTGGTTTGCAATGCCCTGTAAGAGAAGAAGTTGGAACAGACTATGTCTAGGGTGTGAAGGGTCCAAAGCTTAGTCACACTTTTGCAATCCAGGTATTTGCTTGAATATACCTACACACATACACAATATACAGGCATCTTTCACACAGCTGAAAAAATTGGAGTATCCTGCTTTTCAATCACATGGAGTATTTTATGAAAACATGTTATACTTCCCTTTCTTATAGCTTTTCCTTCTGGTTCTCTGGTTAGGATGCTTCCATAGGGTTTGAACCACTCAAAGCCTGCAGGCTGCAAAATAGGCCAGACCTCATTTTTTTATACACACCTCCTCCCATAATACAAATGGAGCAATGCTTTCAATGTTTTTCAAAATTGAACCACTACTACCACCACCATCAACATCATCCTTTCAGCCATTTTAACCCAAAACAGAACTTTGTACCTCTGAAATTCTAAAGCATTGAAGAATAAGATGGAACTATAACTCCCCAAAAAAAACCACAAGCAAAACTTAGTGGAGAAACGGGAAAGTTGATTTTAGTATATCAGATAGACAACACTTTGGAATTTTCTTCAAGTCAACCTACCCCCAAAGCAAAAGATTTCATTGTGAGTAGACCTGAGCACCTGTGGCTACTTTTCATAGATGATGTACAATCCTTGGAAAATGCCATCCCATCAAGAATTAAAGACGGAAGATCTATTTTATAAAAGCTACAGTTTTCAGATCAGGTACATAAGGCCCATTATAAAAAAATATATGTGTAAAGATGCCAATGAATAATTTATATATTTTTCAAAGAAGGAACTTTATGTCATATCAATCACAGAGGAGGAAAAAAAATATTTGCCATAGACATCGCATGGTCTCCAGGACGAGCAATGAGTGTAGAGGTATTCTCAAACAATGAAGCTAGAAAGTTTGAGTGCAGACAGTCCATCCAGGACCAGAAAACTCCTTGGTTCTTTATGCAAGATTCTATATCTCCCCAAAGTTTCGGGCATTAACAGGGTTTGATTTTAATCTGTTGATTCTTATCAAACCCTCACTCTATCTAGGAACAGATTCAGGATATGTACTGCTGGTTTACACGTTGCAGATAAGAACTGAGTTGCTTCCATATATTATTGACACCTGTCCAGTCCCCAAATATCCGCTTCTGTTGGTTTTATATAGATGTTAAATAGCATTGAGGAGATGATTCTAGCTGCTAGAATAAGAAATGCAGCCATCCAATCAGCTTTATGGAATCCTTTCTTTGGTTAGAAGAGGAGCCATTTAAAAATAGACCCTCAGTTCTTCAAATTACCAAACGACTAAACACTTGCTCTCTGACCTAAATGATGCTTGATTGTTAACCAAAGAATGAGTGGAAAGTAGAGCAGAACAGAGAATTCTGGAAGACAGCATAACTCTCTACATAAATCTATGAAAAAACCTATGCCTACTATATTTCAAATCTTGCACTTTAAAATCTTTGTTTACCTCCTAGAGTCCACTGTCAAACACATGGGTCATGGATATAATTTGCTTTATATAAAGAAAATCAACAGCTCAGGAAAGACGTTTCCCTCCAAAATTCGTAAAAACAAACACACGTCCTAAATGATTCCTTAGTTCTAAAAATTTTAATTTAATAATTGAGCATAAGAGCATCTATATAAATTAGAAATAATGCATATACAAAGCTAGTGTGAATAAAATAAAGTTCAGTAAGAAACAGACAAAGGCAAGTAATTACAGTGGTCTAAAGGGGAAAAATAAATCAGACATTTAATCAATGATTATGTGCAATCTAAAATTGATATATAACACTTGCCATTTCCCATTTGCCTGCTTGTTTTAATGCCATTCCAGACAATCTTGAATTGTTCTCTTTGTCTATAATATTATCTATAAGGGTATTTATTTACATTACTTCTAACACACATTTTTACAAACCTCAGTCTTAAAGGTTACTAAGGAAGTGAATTTTCATTACAAATCCAATGATACTGTACTGATAGAAGAGAATATTTATAGCTCAGAATTGAACTGTATGGTCCTTGATAGTTTCTAGTGTCTTTTGAACATCAACTAGCAGTCAGAAGACATTATCAACAACACATGGATAAACTTAAGAATAGTTTCAACTGGGAAACCGTCCAAAAACTCTAGAAAGTTCCTGGAGATCTGATACTTGGTCAA
Organism: Pareas carinatus; assembly: GCA_032468095.1. Classification (NCBI taxonomy): domain Eukaryota; kingdom Metazoa; phylum Chordata; class Lepidosauria; order Squamata; family Pareidae; genus Pareas; species Pareas carinatus. The sequence goes on from JANHFO010003827.1 coordinate 31,792, forward strand.
ATCAGTCATCACCAGGAACATAGAGATAAACAACATCAACACCATTCAAAAAAGACAATCAAAAAGCCCAAAAGGAAAAGAAAAGTCCAAAACACCTCCTTGCCAGCAATCAACATTCAGATAAGCAGAGATTAACATCATGATTAACATTTGACCAACAATCAAGAAGCAAACAATGGTCCTATCAAGAAATTACAAGTGAGACAAACAAGCTAATAGTAAATAACAGCCCAATCAAGGAATTACCAAGACTATCACACCAACACTGACAGAGCAAGCCGCTAGTATATAAAATGAGATTAAATCCAACTCCTTGCTAGCACTGATGATGTTACCTAGTTTAGTAATGAAATATCTGCAAGAAATAAACAAACTTCAGAAAGCACCAATGACCCCTCAGTGCTATTGATTAATCCTTGCCTCTTCTGCAAGTCAGATATTTTCTATCTTCAAAATTGAAAAGTTGGGCACTGCAGCAGAATCCTTTACATTTCAGCCTCAGGAATACAGATAGGCAATTAGATTTAAATTAGAATAGGCAGTAGGAAGCCCTTCTTAACCAGATATTATCATATATGGTTTAAACCTTGCATCAGTTTTGGTAGGGCAAGATGCTTTATTAGCTAATGGGGAGCGGGAGACCACAAGTTAATTTTTTTTTCTTCAATCAAAAAGCCTACATTATTTAGTGAAGCAGCAAAAGAAAAAAAGTGTTTATATGATGCTAGTCATAAGGAAAATGGATCTGTTGAAGAACTGCTATCAAAATACTATCACTATCTTCACCAATTCATTTTCCTTATGGATCCATTTGCTCCATCCACGAGACTAGCGTTGAAGAATATTTGGAAGCTTCAGCTGACACACAGTGCAGTCATGTGAGCAATTCTGGAAGCCCCAAGGATGTGCATGTCCTTTGCTGCAGAAGCTACATTGGGTGCCAGTTTGCTTCTGGGTCCAATTCAAGGTGTTAGTTATTACCTTTAAAACCTCAATGGAATGGGACTAGGTTAATAGACAAACATCTCATTCCCATCTCAACAGCCTGTCCCACCTGGTCAAGTAGGGGAAGTATGTTATAGATCTTGTCAATTAAAGAATTTCAACAGATGGGATCAGGAAGAGAGCTTTCTGTGCTATGGTCCTCACCCTCTGAAATCACTGTCCCTCCAGAGGTGAAGCAAGGCACAGTCAGCCAGTCTATTGCCCTCAACAATCTGGGTCCTTATTTTACTGACCTTGGAAGGATGGAAGGCTGAGTCAACCCTGAGCCAGTGGGAATCAAACTGGTGACAGTCAGCAGAATTATTCTGCAATACTGCATTCTAATTGCTGTGTCACTATGGCTTTTCCCCATCTTGAATGTACCTAAGAGTTATAACAATAAATGTTTCAGAACCTATTATCTATGTCTTTTTAGCATATTTGAATTGCAGCACACTGTCATCTCTCACTAGGGAACTCTGTTTATCATTGTGGATGATATACCACATTCAATGAACTGCAGTCTTATGAGAAAGCAGATCTTCAACCTAATTCCAAACACAAATGCCCCCTTTTTCTCTTTTACCATCAGTTTTTCATTCTGTCTCACGCAACCCCCCACAGCCACTTTAGAATGAAGAACTATATATCAACTTACCTTAAAAGCACATTTGAAATAGATGGGTGTTTATAGGGTTGAGAACTGCAGGTGAAGACCACCATGAAAAATGTATATGATTCCTAGAGTTAATCACAGCAATAACACATGTTTATTGACAAGTCTCTTCCCATGCAGAACTCTCATTTATCCATTTATCTAGAAGGCAGCTACCAGAGTAAGCACAAGAATAACTTACAACCAAGGAAGTCCAAAACATTGAATCACAATTTTTCTGACTGGCAAATAGAATGATAGGATTCAGTATGATAGCTTTATTCCTAACACAAGATCTAAAATAAGTGGGAGTGGTTTTTGCTGAGAAGATTCCTGTGAAATAATCCCAGAGTGATGAACAACTTTATTGGATAATAAAAATAGCCAATTTATCTATTCTTCAGTACTTACCACAGTTTCTCTCTCTCTTTCTAAAATGCATTGGTAGTAGATTGCCATTTTCAAGTGTATTCTTTTAATTTGTTCCTGCCAAAGGAATGCTGTGATTGCCTGCAGTTGGATAAAATCTCACAGACTTTCCAGGAAAGAGGAGAGTTGTTCTCGCTTCACTTGAGGAGTCATCCTACAAGAAAGCTTCCTATTTTCTTATTTCAGAAGACAGCACTGGTGAAGAACTCATTGTACCCCTTTAGATGAGATATCTTCAGTCTCAAGATATAGCTTCATGTAATCAAAATAAATTTGGTTGAATTCATAAATATCATAAGAGCAAGATAGAAACGTAAAGATGATAGGCCCAGTTCACTGAAGAATCTGGGCGAATGTAAATATTGATCAGTTTTCCCACCAAATAGTAAATGAAAGGAACAGGGAGGAACAGGAGATACACAGCTGGATGAAGAGAAGTACTTTATGTAAGACCAGTTTTTCTTCTAGGTCTTCTAGTACAGTCTATCCTAGAAGAAAGGAACAAGTCAAATCAATTTCCTGAGGGCAGACTAAAAATGATAAAACTCTCAGCAACACAATACAATACACTGAAGAAACAAACCAGTCTATTCTATAAATGTCTGACAGATGTAGACAAAGTGACCCAAGTGGTTACTGTACAATCTCTTAACAAATGGACTAGATGCTTTCTAATGAACTAGATTATAATTTCTATTGGAACCTGAGAAATGTATGTCACTTTAATACAGTTTCACTTGCAATCAATCACTGAAGTAAATATTGACTTGCCTTGATGCTGTGACTAGCTGTCTAGAGCAATGGTTTCCAAAGTGGGCGGTACCGTCCCCTGGGGGAGAGTGGGATGGTCTAGGGGGGCGCTAAGAGGCAAGGTGGGTGGCAGGGTGGTGCTGCTCAGAAGGTGCGGGGGCACAAGCCTCCCTGTATGTAAGGAGCGTAAGGCGCAGCACAAAGGCTGGCTTTGGAGCGCAGTACTCATCCCCGTCACTGGTAGTTTGGCGTGCATTTCGTGCTGTACCTTATGCTCTTTATGCGCTTGGAGGCTTGTGCCCGCCCCCGTGTCTTCCGACCACCGCTCGGCTCTTGCCTCTTACGGGGGGGGCGCCAAATGGGATCATCCCAAGGCCCTCCGTTCCTGTACTTCCAGGCCTGGGACTGGACAAGGGGGTGGAGGTCCCCTGAGTGAGTGTGTGTGTGTGAGAGAGGGGGAGTCAGAGAGAGAGAGAGAGGTTTCCAAGGTTTCTCTGTGTGTATCTTTCTCTGTGTGTGTGTGCGTCACACTAACCCCCTCCCCCTCCCCAAGCCAGAGCTCTGTGCGCCAGCAGTCAGGAGTCTGGGCGGTGGCGGTGGCAGGGGGCACTGAGGATGGGTTTGTAGCACCAAGGGGGCGGTGGATTGAAAAAGTTTGGAAACCACTGTGCTAGAGTGTGCTTGAGGTAGATCTGAACAGACCTCTGGATTTCCAATTTATGCTACCGTATGTTCATTCTCTTCGCTGAAAAATATCAAGTAAAGATTATTTCCTGGGGATCCAGGTAGAATTTACCAATGGCAATGTATCCTCAATCTAGCAGTTTTAGATCATGGGAGCAGCCAGCATGAGAATTATGAGAATTTAAGTCCACACAACATAAAGCTGCTTAGGTTGAAAAAAGCTGCTTATGGTGGATAAATGCAGATTCCAGTAGAGTTCTACTTTGTCTGAAAAAAAAGTAACTACCTATAACATAAAGGACACTAATTTCCCTGTCTAGAAATGCAGAAATTGTTCTCCAAATCTGAATTTCTAAAGGATCTGACTAAATGGACTTGAAATACTCCCAGCTCTTGAACAAGATATCATAAGTAGAAATGAGGTACAAATAGAGGTGAAATCAGCTATCATCCTTGAAAAAAAATGTACTTACTGATTCAAAGTGATGCAGATCCCTTTCTCCTCAGTATAAACTAGATCCAATACTATTTTCTGCCTCTGGAGAGTTTTGGCTGCCAGATTCTTTTCCAAGACAGATTGAAACAATCCCAGGAAGTCTAAATGCTGCACCAGAAGAATACCTTACCCTTGTCATCTACACCACTGTTGAAAGGGAGATAGGTAAATAGTTTTCTTTAAAAGATGGAAGAATGCCACTCTGAACCAAAATTAGAATTCACTATCAAATTTGAAAACCCAGAATGTTACTTATTTCCGTTTGGTCAATCAAGGCAACTCTGGATCCAGATGGTACATAGGACCTTATATGGGAATGATCAGATGGTGAAAGCTCCAGGAGAACTGAGAAAACCCATCCACAAGGGCTGATAAGGCTAATAAGTGCAAAACTACCTGAAAAACAACTTGCAAACCACCTTGAACATAAAAAAATTGAGAAATCCACAAGCTCTTGAGCCGTGGAGCCACAGAGCTTTCATTGTTCCTCACTATTATTTTTGACATGAGAGTAGACTTATGGAAATTTGTTGTTGCGAGAGTCTGCCAAATGAATGAGAACCTTAACAATGCTTTTGGAATAACTAAGGTTGGAGTGACCAGCTTGCTTTATATAAGCAATCGGGCAACTCCGCTTAAACTCTGAGACCCTCTTAGATATATTCTGCTGAAAGTGAATGTGTCTTCTGCCTGCCTATCTGCTGAAGGTCACTGGGCCACCATTCCAGTAATAGTAGTTTTGTTTTTATTTTGTCTACGCATGCAAGAATATGAATGTTTCTTCCACTGCAGAGGGATGCATCTTTAGTACTAGCAAAACTGGTCTCATCACTAGTAAACTAATTGGCAACAATAACTCATGACTAGAGCCTTTCCTTTAGATCTAGAGAGCTGTGTTTGCCATCTTTTTCACCTGACATCTATGGGGAGTTATAATCTCATGGACCAGTAGAATTCCATGGTGAAGTTGCATTACATCAGAGGCAAAATAGTACTTTGGAGTGATTCCTGTCTCATGTAAGACCAATCACTGAAGAATCCCAAAGTGAAGCAAAACCAAGGAACCACATGTATCACTATGAATCTCTGCAAAAGTTTTGAGATGTAAATGTTTGAAACTTTGTCACTGTCTGCTGGGATAGTAATATCTTGCTTTGTGCCATATAGATCGCCATTTCTAAATGAAGAGCATCTGTGATGGACCGAAGGAGCTTTTTACCTCATTTTCCTTGAATCTATGACTCTGGAAAAAACAACAACAATAAAAAATAGACATGTTTTTCAATGTTCTGCATTGTCCTGAAGAAAAATAAAGTTCTCACCAGCAGATTGTCTAAAAAGCACATGCACATTTATATGTACCTTTGAGATCTCAGATATTCTACCCCAGCTATTGGGATCTTAGTGGAAACTCTGAGGTGAGGGGGTCACGAATAGACCAAATTGTGGAACCTGTTATTGAAATTACCAGTGACTTCAGGCAAATTTCAGGAATCTGTTGATACTTCCTAGTTCCCCATGCCTAATTTTTTCTATCATTTCTAAAGGAAATGAAAAAAAGGAATAAGATATTATTTTTTTCAGTCTCAGCAATACTAGATATACAATAAATGAGATAGGATCCAATAAACGAAGAATCAACAGCTGGAATTTCATGAATTGTTAAGGACAAATTCTCATAAACAACAGCTCTCTGCTTATGATAATCTCTTATGAAAAAATTTTAGTTTGTTAAACTGAAGACAAAAAGAGGAAGCAATTGTCCATTACCTTTTGAAACCCTAAGTAAGAAAGATTAATGCTGAGGAAGAAAGTGGAATAAAATCTGAATTATACAATAGTATATTCAGCAACAAGGAAAAAGAAGGAAAAAAACCTAGGCACTGCTTGATAACATTTTAATAATTTAACTCTGTGAATTTCATACCAGGAACTGCTTTTAAGAAGGATGCTAGAAAAGTTATGGAGTATAAAACATAAATACTAATTTTTCATGGTCAGAAAGAAATGTGAGTAGTGCTGACTTGTTTGAGCTGGATTTAGTTACAGTATGTAACTAAATCGTCAGTGTTGATTCAGAAAGTCCTGTGAATAATTCTAAAAGTAATTTGACAATACCAGATGGTAAATATTTAAGTTGGGAAAATTATGTTTGAATGCAATTTCATCAGGAGAAAAAACCCCTCTCTCACAAAGAGAAACTTTCCTTGCCAATGCACAGTTTATTAGAAAAAAGTTTAGAAAAGTCTTGTCATACTAGGTTTCTATGGATAGGATATTTTAAAATAACTATTCAGCCTTTCTCCTGCGCATCATCATGCACATCTACTGAAAAAAATACAATTCCAGAAGATCTACATAAACTACCAATGATAGCATGCAAAACGCAATTTATTCCAGGTTCTGAGTGAAGGAAAGTCACTGGCCATGTGAATTCAATAGATAATCAAGTAACGTGGCCTGAATTGGCCAGGAAAAAAATGTCAGCCTAAATTTGTCTATTTCATTCCTTTCAAAATCCTATTCTCTCAATGTTTCCTCCCATTATTAGATTGTATATTTATTTAATGGAATTTATAATGCTGCCCAACTCCATTGACTCTGAACTGACTTACCAAAAATGCTAGTAAAACAATCCCCAATATAATAAAACTAATAAAACCAAAAGAGGAGAAGGCATTAAAATACAAGACAATCAAGGAAAATTAGTCTCCATTCCAGAGACTGGGAAAGAGACAGATTTTAAGGCTGCTTAAAGCAAAGGTCTTCAACTTTGGTCTCTTTAAGACTTGTGGACTTCAACTCCCAGAATTCCTCAGCCAACATGGTGAAATCCAAAAGCCTTAAAGGGACCAAGGTTGGAGACCTTTGGCTTAAAGGATGGCTGGATCAGAGCAATCTGAGAAGAGAGCAATCAGTTTTCCAAATTATGTTTTCATGTTATTTTCATGAACACACCACAATTAGACGTACATTTTTACTTAATATATGCATATTTATAGGGTGTTTATTATTATTGGAGAACTACATTTCAAAATAAAGTGTGCATATCAGAGTATTTTGAATTTGTATTTTGGAATGGTTAAAATGTGAGTATAAAGCATATCCGATCCTATTGGTTTCCCATTCTTATGCAGGGATCAAGTTCTGAAAATAGTTCTTGAAGGTCAGAAAAGTCAGAAGTCGGTAACCTCATTGAAGGAAGGAAGTCAAATTAAAAATGTAGCTGCTGAAGTCTCTGCAAAGGATCAAAGAAGCCAAATAAGAGACCATGGAGGAGATACAGGAGGAGGATTTTTTTAAAACAGAGAGCAACTAGAAAAAAGTCTTATATAGTGAGACAAATATTTTAGTCTAAATATTTTATAAGGCTCAATAGAATAAGAGTGGATCTTATTAAATTTCACCTAGTGTAAGGTGAACCTGCCTTGGTTATGTAAGTGTAAGTCTGCCTTGATTATGACCGAATATAGCTCTTGGTGGTATTGCAAGTACAGCATTGAACTCTTATGTACTTAGATTCAGTTAAATCCCCAAATACCCATGTTTTTGTCTAACTTGTCAGCTTAAATATTGTGAGATGAGTGCAACCACAAACTCAATATCAGGAACCCAAAACTTGTCATTTTTGATTGGTTCAGTTTGTATACAGTCTTTTGGTTATCCTGCAATTAAAACAACTATACTATGTACCAAAATATTAAAAACCACAAAGTTTAAATTTAGAAGATTAGATGCAAAGTATTCCACACATATCTAGAATTCTATTTTGGATTATGTTTCATAATGAAATTGACCTTTCCCTAGCTAAGCCTCTCTCTCCCTACCCCCAGGCTTAATTTGATTGCAAAAGATAGGTTGAAACTTAAATTTTAATCAGACTGAGATCTAAATGGTTGCTGAAGAGGCAGAGAAAAAGTGAGCAGCAGAAAAAAAAATGGAACTAAATTGATGTGGGATTGCAAAACAAAACAAAAAGTTTTTAAAACTCGGAAAGATCAGTGGGCAATTTTTGACAACTGGACACTCCTCACTCTTTCTCTCCATTGCTATTTTCATCATGCTTAATTTATCATTCATTGAAAGGACTTGTTGTATACTTGGGTTGTTGAGGCATTGAAGAGGCGAGGAGATTGAAACAGGAACAAGTTTATTGACATGTTTTAGCCAGAACAGAAGCAGCAAGGATTGCTGTGCAGCTGTATTTATGCAGTTTAGCCACTATGCAACCAATGAAATGCAAGAAAACGTTCCACGCAAACACCCTGGAGACAGGAAGTCTGGGGCCTATAATAGTCCTAACTGCCGGTCTAACTACTGGCAATGATTCAGCGATTAGCTTGGGATGATACATAACAGGACCCACGGCCTATTTTTAGCTCCTTGATTTGGCTGTGATTAGTGCTAATGAAAAAAATGGGCACATTTGGCATTATGACTATAATTTGCAGATAGTTTTACAAAATGGCTGCCTTGATAGCCCAGATGAACCATAAGCGCCTATTTACTACAAGCAAACCAGTGAGAAGCCTATCCCCTTTCGCCCCCAGGCTGCTCTTTATTACCTCAGCATATACCTTTGCTTTCTCCGAGGCACACTTCCAAATGAATCATCAAACTAAATCCACTTGCTGTTTTTCTCTTTAAAAACCTGCTGGCTTTCTTGGAAATAAAATATATGGTATGGGCTTATTCACTGCTTTGAAATAAAGCATCTTCCTATTTGTTGTTATTTAATTTAAAGAATCTAAAAAAAAGAAAAGAAGAGAAAAGGCAGATAGCAGACACTAAGAAAATGTCTGTGGGCAGATTCTTCAAGAATACCTTCCTGGCAGGCCTCTGCACCATTTTCCAGAAACCACTGGAAAACTAACATTCCTCATTATCCTATTAAATACATGTTGCCCACAAATGTAGCTTAATCTGAACATTTACAACAGTGTTTCTCAAGTTCCAGAATTCCACAGTCAGCATTTATTTATTTATTTATTTATTTGTTCCAATTTCTATACCGCCCCTCTCCCGAGGGACTCGGGGCTGTGTACAGCCAGAAATTAAAAGCACAAACATACACAATTAAAAACCCATTAAAAGAATTACATATACTGGCCTAGCT
>JANHFO010003827.1:60607-72932 GCA_032468095.1 Pareas carinatus
TAACAATAACAATAACAATAACAATAACAATAACAATAACAATAACAATAACAATAACAATAACAATAACAATAATATACAGCACATTGTATCAGAAGGCAGGTGGTGGGATGGACTATCTTTTTGCATTCTATGCATTTAATTTTCTGTTGGATAAGTAAATTATTTCTTTTGTTGATTCCACTGTTAACTGCATTCAGTAGATGATAAGTTCTAATATTAACGTAGAATGTCTTCCTGTGTACTATCTAACCTTTTATAAACACATCATCCTGTGGTTTAGATATGTTTTTCTGCAGTTTTCATTGGATCTGTACCAAAAATATACTTAGCACTTGATGCTGCAACCCTATAGATTTATGTTTAGGAAAACAATAGTTGCACAATTAGTCTGTTGCTGAGCTTTATGCTACTAGTTTGTGAAACATTGTTTGGAAGGAAAAATAATGTCCTTGGTTGCATGCATCCAATCCCATAATGTGCATTTAATTGCTCACTATCTATCACCCACTCTCTTCATTTATTTCCAAGGCACATTTTGATTGTTTTGTTTACTGCTTACTGTGTTTATTATTTTCATAGGAAATGTGATGTGATATTTTTGTATGAAGGTCACTGTTTTGATAATCTTAATGGGTATACTTCACCCATGCAGGACTGGTTTATAATGAACTCAAAAGAGTCTCATACTGAGCTACCCTTCCTTCTCCAGATGGAGGCCCATTATGATTTGTCATTGGCAATGTGCTAAATAAATAACATTATTTGCTGTAATACTTAGTAATTATGGAAGATGGAAGAAAGGACACAGAGAAGTTGTTCAGGTTGTTTGTTTCAACCAGAGGTTAAACAAAGAAGCCAATAAGCAAGGATACAAGTGGCTGTTGAATGTCATTAACGCAAATGATCATAGATACGCCAATTGGCAGTTTTTGATTCTCATCCAGCAATATAATTATTCATGTAGAATCCAGGACATCCTATATATTTATAGCAAACTCATTCTTTCTGAATGTGAATCCTGATATAATCAAAATGTCACTTGTAATAAATAAGAGGGAAGAATCAATCAGCTTGTGGCAATGCCGAGATTTGTAGAAGTTAAAAAAAGAAAACGTTGAAGAAGATGCATATATGAATAAAATTAATAAGTGAGTGAAATAGCTGAGGGGAGTGGGAAGAACATTAAACTCTTGGGTATAGGGAAGGCCCAAATAAGAGTGGTTAGTAACTGATCAATGTAGTGGAATGCAAAGCTAGGAAGGGAGAACAGAATTCAGGCTACCTGAATTTTGGAACAAAGACTTAAAGGTATCAGATGTCTGGATTAGGCATTTATATAATTTTTGTAATCACCTCATCCAAGTTGTAAAGAAAATGTGCGGAAAAAAAGAGTAGCTATCTTCCTGTTGTTATTCTTGGTAGCTTGTGAGAACACTATATCAGTGGCCAGGATTGCTAGTCACAGGTTGGATCTCAGGCAATAGCCTGAGGCTCACTATTATACAGAGCCAAATCAAATCAAATTTCATGCACTCCTTTGTTATATCCAATTTGCATCTGTGCTCTTGCCTTTTCACCAGCGCTTGCTATCTTTAGGCCAATGTCTGAAGGCAAATTGACTTCCTGCAACAGTATTTCTTTAGAATTTGATCCAATCAGAATTCTGTCCATCATAACATCAGCTTAATGAAAAGCACCATCTCTTGCTATTAAGTGTGTCGCTGAGTTACCCACTCATCTATGCATTCATTTAGTCTTTACTGTCCTGGAGCAGTTTTTTGTGCAAAGATGCAGTTTTATGTGAATTGCAAAATGAATCTTTGTATCTGTGTGTGCCTGCACAAATTATAGCAGTTCTTTTTTCATCCCTAGCAAGTCAACTGGTCCCTGCAGTACATGATTCGTATACTTCATATTTCTTGCTTGTGTAATCAGAAAATGTGGAGTGTTTTCCTTTTCAGGTCATGTTCATTCAGGAACTGCAAATATACATTCTAAGAATTCTTTCCATTGTAACCTATTTTCTTTCACATTTGAGCATCTTTAAAGTATAAGGACACAACATATGCAATCATCTTTGGTGGGAAGGAAATAAACCATATGTTAGTGAGCAAACTATTTGGTTCTAACCTATTTGGGGTCAAACTGGCCTTACTGGGCTTGTGCCAGACTAACCAGTATCATTACCAACAAATTCTGCATGTAGAATGGGAATGATTAAGACCAGTAAAGTAATCTATATCTTATCTATTTTACTAAAGGTATAACAAATGATGGATAGAAAAAAAATCAATATCTTGAAGTTCATCTGATGATGACTAAGGCGTATGGAAGAGTCTGAATGGAAAATTGAATAAGTGGCAAAAAATGAATTAATGAAGAAAGGAAAAAAATGTTCTGTACTTATAAATCTCAGAGCAATTCTGAGATTTAAACTGCTTGTTTTCTTCAAATGGATTAGCAATAGGGTCAAGCAAGTCTAGGACATATGTCCATCACAGGGATATAAGTAGGTATTAACATATCTTGGTGTGTATCTTGGTATTCTACTTGTTATAAATGGAAAGTGGATGAAAAAATTGTAAGATAAGCTGGTAGAAGGAGAGTGGGCATGAAGCGATCGGTTGCGAGAAATATAATAAATGTAAATAGTTGCAAATGAAAGGATGCTTCTACCCATATAGAAATGAGAATTGGATATGTCATGAGAAACATAAAAGTAAAATGAATGCAGTAGGATGGTAACTCAGGTACTCGTCATGGCCCGCCTGGACTACTGTAATGCTCTCTACATGGGGCTCCCCTTGGGTCGCATCCGGAAGCTTCAACTGGTACAGAATGCGGCCGTGCGGGGGATTATGGGGGCCAGTGGTAGAGCCCATGTGACCCCCCTCCTGCGCGAACTGCACTGGTTGCCAGTGGGATTCCGGGTGTTTGTTATGACCTTTAAGGCACTCCATGGCTTAGGACTCACTTACTTACAGGACTGCATTCTGCCACAAATACCTCCCACCAGTCAGTACGTTCCCACAGAGAGGGCCTCCTCAGGGTGCCATCGGCCAGACAATGTAGGCTGGCGACCACCAGGGGGAGAGCCTTATCTGTTGGAGTCCCCACCCTCTGGAACGAGATTCGGACCATCTCAGATCTGTGTGCTTTCCGCCGTGCCATTAAAACGTATCTCTTCACCCAGACCGGTTTGGCCTGATTCGCACCCCCCTCCGTGTTAAAATGAAAATTTTATATATTTAAATTTCTGATCTGGTACAAATTGGTTTTATATTCTAGTTTTTAAATTTTGGGCCACATTAATTATTTATATTTTTAAATGATTTTTAAACTCTGTCTTCTATGTTTTTGTTGCTATTGTTTTTATTGTTGTTTTAAATGGCTGTGCACCTCCCTGGGTCCCTTCGGGGAGAAGGGCGGTATAAAAATAAAAATAAACTTAAACTTAAACTTAAAAAGTGTGCATATAGTAAAATAAGAAGAGATTGGATAAATAATGAATGGCAGATTAATGAATGAGGGCTCACTGCATATGTGAATGATATACATTGCTTTAATTATATGGAAAAAATGAATTAGAATTTAACAACAAAACAAGAGTATGAAAGAAGCATGCATGGCTCAAAAAGCAAGAGAAGCATTACTTCTTATGGTTTTATAAATTTGATGGGCTTTTGAAAGTAAAAGATAAGAAGTTTAAAAAATCGTTCTTATACATATCAAAAGTTGAGCATGATGTATGTCATAATGGGAATAAGAACAATTTGCAAGGATAGAAAGATATGAAAAGTTTGGGTATAAAATGAAACTATCTTATTGTTTGCTATATGGTATAAAGTAACTATTTTACACCTTCAGTTTCTTTTACTTACTTTACCTTATGGCGGTATTTATTTCCCAGAATAAAATATAAGTCGCTAGAGTTTGAAAACTAACATTCTATGACTATGATGGAAGATGCTCAATGTACAGATTATTATTGAGCATACTTTTGATTACCTGCAAAGGTCAGAAGAGTCCAAGCAATGGTGTTTGTGTGATACCCTGTGGAAATGAGAGCTGGACCATGAAGAAGTAAGAAGCTATCAGTAGCTTCTTAGTGACAGACTATTAGTTAATATTTCATAAGGAAAGCATAAAAGAAAGGACAATATAATTGATATGAAATTAAGAGTCCCCGCTTTTTTAAAAAAATCCTTGTTCAGTAAGCATAAACCTGCTATTTTAGAAACTTTTCTTAATTACAATCAGAAATATTCTGGGAATGAAAAATATCAATGAAATATTCATTTTTAAAGCATTGAAATTTGACTGAGTTTCTTAATATATGGTGGGAAAGAATGTCTGCATATAAAATATATGTTAATATCACCATGATACACTCCACATGCTGGTCATTGATTGCATAGTGACAAGCTGGATATAGTTTTAATTTATAGTAGTCTAAGGATGGACAAATCGAATGCTTTCCATCAGCAAATGACAAGGGATTATGGGAGTTGTTATCACAGATGTTATACTGCATTCTGGATCACTGGTTCTGTATATCAACTTTCCTTATATCTATGAGCAGGGTTTTTTAATTATTGCCTCCAATCCACTCCTCATAATTAATTGATTCACACCAACATGGTTTTTTTGCGAGAAAATGAAAAGTTCCCCAAAATTAAAAGTGCATGAAATTCAAGACTAAGGTTGAAATGAATGCTGTATTTATTCCTAATTCTTTGCATCAACAAGTATGTGTTCTTGACTTACATTGATCATAACAATCATGAAATTTTAAATAGGTAGACATAACTTTTGTGTTCAGGATTTGCATAACATTCTCTTTGATATCAAAAATGCCCTCTGCACAGATGGTTATTGAACAAATACAGCATTCCTGTCCTTGAAGCAAAGGAGAAAACTCATGCTCATGAGATGAGTGCACCAAATGCATACATTTCCCAAACAATGTGATTTTTTTAGCATGAATTTATGTTCATATATGCGTGACAGTAATGTATGGAAGTTCTCTGATGCCACTTATGAAAGTGGCCATATATTTCATCCAATCCTGGAGTACAGAAAAGAGCTGGCTATCAAGGCTATAAACAGAATGTGAATAGCTCACCTTAACTTGGACTTGCCTTTTCCAAAATCCAGGAGATGGTAAACTGTAGGTCTCCTTTCATAAATGGAATCAAATAATTCCCAGAAATTATTCCCCCTTCACACATATCCCACCAAAAAGACAGCCTGCTTAGGCTATTAATGACAGTAAGGAGTTTCACCAGTTTCCTACTCATATCAATCAAGGACTGACACATGATCCACCTGTGAATTTCTTAAATGTCTCCTTTATTCATACACTCTGCTTTTCCTGAGTCATTAAAATGGATAATAATCAATTTCAGAAAGACAGGCCAGGAGGATTGACTCTTGCCAGGCTGAGGCATTTTGGATGTGGAGTGTTGCCAGAGGCAATTAGCAAGCAGCATGAATCTTCCTTACCTGCTGACAGACTATCTGCACAAGTGATGCTACTTGTCCTATGGGTTACAGAGTGGCAGTTTGGCCTGTCCAGTTTCACTGGAGTTTGCTTGATTGAAAGGGATTGGTTTGGGCTATTACAAAAACTACATTTAAGAAAGTGCTCTTAATCCCTGTTTTATGAGCCACTCACGAGAAGGCAGCTCATTTCTTGTGGGGAAGTAGCAGTATCAGCAGTTACTGAACAAAAACCCATTTGCAACCTCTGGCTTGAACAAAGTTAAATTGAAAACAGCAAATAAAGGTGTTTAAGAACTCATGAGAATCTACGTTAATAAAAACAAAACAAACTATTGATTTTATACCATTTTGCTTCTCTTTTTTCCTAGTCCACTCCAATTTAGCTTTTTTTCATGGATGGCATTTATTATGCTTGATTTAGGCACATCCAGTTATGAAAAAATGTCAAAGTCTTACTAAACTGCAATTCTTTCTTTCATTTCATAGATGATGAAATGTGTTTTGTGACATGATGATTGTACTTTATAACAAGACATGATGAATGTACCTATGATTGTGATTGTATTCATGATTAAGATCGTGGTTTGTCAATTGCAGCTTATATGTACAAATGTACTTTATGACTTTGAATGTATCTTATGTTTATATATACAAATGATTATGAGTGTATCTTTGATTGTAATCGCAGTTTATTGTATGTAGGTATGTAGGTATAGAGCATGGACACCGGAGCATGGACACCGGAGACAAATTCCTTGTGTATCCAGACACATTTGGCAAATAAATTCAGATTCAGATTCAGATTCTGAAAACCACGCTCTTAATACATTCACAAAATAAATTTGATTCACCCGAATTAGTTAGACAAATACATATATTAAATCAGTAGTATATGCATCTACTAAATCAATATGGATTTAAGGTGCAGATATTTGGTGAATTGCAGCAAAGCACCCAAATATTTGTCACAGAAATATAGATAATTTCATCCAATGGGTGCTTACAGTGAAATTACTAGTACATGAAATAATAACTAATAAAAGAGTTCTGAATCTGTCAGAATGTAGAATATACCAAACCATCCAACTGCACTAAGTAGTATTTGTGCATGTGTGAACAAATAAGATATAAACGCATCTATCTGAACTAATAATAAACAGCACATAACAAAACTCAATCAGCAAATCAAGTGTGGTATGTAAGTTATTTTAGGAAGATTCGAGGCCTGAGCAGTTCACAATTCTTGATATATTTGAGATATAAGAGATACAGCCAAGGAAACATGTGCAACTTTAACACTTAATTCGGAATCTTATTAACAGTGTTGATTGTTTCAATCCAAAATGTGGCAATAATAAGACAAGTTCAAAATGTTTGAATTAATATTCCAGTTCTTGAAAAGTGCTTCCAAGAGCAAGGCAATTGCAACCAAACTTTATCAAATATGCCTTGATTAAGTATTTAGTTTATTGTTGAAAACTCATTTTAAGATCAGAGAAAATAAATTTCAAGTTATTTAAGCACCCTGCTGCTAGGTTTTAATTTTTTTTTGTTAGATGTATATTCTGACTTTCATGCAGGGTCCCTGCTTGGGAGTCCCGCTTTGGGAGTGGAACAAGGCCATTTTATTTGCATGGAAGAGATTTGCAAATAATATTATTTATGTGGATGAGGGAGCCCCAAATAGGGTAAATATAGCATTAGAGGATTAACATGCCAAGTAAAAAGAAAAATGAGCCATATCTGTGTATGACTTGGGGCCATAGTATCTGAAGGAACATTTAATTCTCTATGTTCCTATGCATACCCTAAAGTCATCTTCAGATGGCTTGCCTGGAGTGCCCATCTATGAGGTGTTTGAGTATTTTCTGGGGTAACAGTACACCCTCAAGCCTTTAGTTCAATCTGTGTTTCCATAGTTTTTAATTACACACTGAATCTCATGTTCCATTTATTTTATTTTTTTGTAAATTCACCATTTCCCCCCGTTTTTAACATGTAACGATTAACATTCCCACAAAGTCTGGCCTCTTTATTTAATTAACTCTAGATAGTATCAAAACAACTTTCACCAAAATATTGCTCTTTCAAATTTGAACAGTCCCCTTTCTAACTTTCCTAATCAAAATCTTGTGAAGCTCTTTGCTATTATTTTAAGAGTCTTTTAAAAATATTTTTTTCTCTTTGCTTTGGTTTCTACAA
Organism: Pareas carinatus; assembly: GCA_032468095.1. Taxonomy (NCBI): domain Eukaryota; kingdom Metazoa; phylum Chordata; class Lepidosauria; order Squamata; family Pareidae; genus Pareas; species Pareas carinatus. The sequence goes on from JANHFO010003827.1 coordinate 68,318, forward strand.
TTCAAAAGGAAAGCCATGAACAATATTTATGTCTGTGTGTATATATTTTAAAAGACTTAACAGCAAGCACAATAGATATTCTGATGGAAGTGGATTTGTAATGTATCTTTTTGTCGATCATACGCACAACAGTGCAACATTTTTTGCTTAAAATACAGGACTTATCCTTTTTTAAAAGTTGCCTCTTTTTTTAAAAAAAATGTTTTTATTTTTATTTTCAAACAATAAGTACAAAACAACACAAGCATACATACAAGTAATACATCAAGGCAGGTAGGTTGTTTGTATCACCCATACAGAATTTAACAATGACAACTCACTATAATGACACAATCCAGAATTGATCTAATACATATAAGACATTTTACATCTCCTAGAAAGAGTAGATTCCAACCTCTTCAAAGAGAATATATTCAATAGATGAAAAAGTAATTTTTCCTTCTAAATTCTCTAATTATAAATCTTTTTTTAACATCCTCTTGCCCTTTCTCTTTCCCTTATTCATCTCGCTCCTCCCTCTTCGTGCCCTATCACCCTTCCCTTCCCTCTTCTCAACCTTTCTCTTTACTTTCTAAACCTTCCACCTTCCTTCTTTCACTTTCTCTTTCTTCTTTCCTTTTCCTCCATCTTTCCACCACACCTTCTTTTCTAACCACCTTCAAATTCTCACTCCTTTCCCCTTTCCTTCTCTTTCCTATTCCTCATTCCTACCTTCTAGACTTCATCCAACCTTTATCTTCACTCCTCTTTTCTCTTCTTTCTTCCTTCTTCTTCCACCTCTTCCCTTACCTCCTGGTCCTTTTATTTTCCTCTTTCTCCCTATCCTTATTTACATCCAGTCTCACCTCAGAGTTATGACATCATCTTCATTCATCGCTCTATTTATATCCATTTCATATCATTTTTAATCACCATGCCCTAGGGTCTTCTTTTCCAATTTTATCCATTTCAAAAAAACCTCTTCCAATTCTCAATTACTTTTTTATAGAATTTCTAAATAATTTTACTTTAAGTGGACAAGCTCTCTTTTTACTTAGTTTGGAATCTATCCTTAAACCAATATCACAGTATTATAGTGTTTTACCATTTCAATTTTTAAATTTCAATCAGCCAGTCTTTCTATCTTTCACTCGTCATTACATTTCTACCACATTCTACTCTAATATTTTTTATTTGTTCAGTTTTTTCCCTATATTTTTTCTTTTGAGTGAGTAATACATCTTAATTAATAATCCATTTTATAATTCATAATTTAGATTTATAATTTCAATAAATCAGTCCCCTGTCTTTTATCCATCATTTCATTCCTATCTACTTTCATTTCATATTTACTAACACAATTCTTCATTTTAATTCTAAATTCATAAATTATTTTCATTTCCCCCCTTCCTATCATTCTATCTATATCAAGCTCAACACATAAAGCAAACTTTCATAACATTCCTCTACGCAATCTTACCACCAACCCTTTATATCTCTTACAATTTAGGACTTTATTGTGATCTCTTATTTACCCTCTCCATTTTCCTTTTATCTTCACTCTTTTACTGTCCTTTGTCATTTACCTTCATATCCATATGTTTACCATATCATTTTGGATTAGTCTATACCTCTCCTGGCTAACAACTCTTCATTCAACACTATTAACACTAGGTTTTCCTTTATTTTAGTACATAAGTCTCTAATCAGCTTCCTTTCTTTTTTAGCTCACTTCCCTATATTGTACATTTTTCCATTTCCTCCCCCCCCCATTCCTTCTGCTTGTTTCCCCCTTTTCTACTGTGACACTTTCCCTATTTTCCCTCCAATCCACTATTCAATTTATAGCTTTTGGGGCTCACAATGTAATAGTACTTTTGTTAGATCTGAGGTGCCTTGGGTTCGTTCGCGGAAAGGAGAAGCGGAGAAGCCTCAGTGAATCCAAACAGCGTTTATTGAAAATAAAATAACGAATAGTAGCCAGCCAAGGGCTGGAAAAATACAGAGCCTTTTATAATACATTTGGGCTGTCGCAGCAGCCAATCACAGGGTCCCTTTGCTAGTCTCCTAAATGTCTGAGTAGCTTGGGAGGGAAACAGCTCCCAACATCTGCTGACCATTGATTGACAAGGCAATTAGGGTCAGACAAGCTGGAGCCTCTTGCTTGACCAGGAGGCTCCCATAGACAGCAAAGCCTTTGGATCCAACACAGGGACTATTGCTTTACCAGCAGAGCCCTTGGATCCAGCAACTTCTTTTCCCCCTCAACTTCCTAGAAGAGCTGCAAAATCTCTACATCCTTTTATTCCTTTATTTTATTTTCTCTTTTATTTCCAGTCTCTAGTTGTTATTGTTGTTCTTTTTTCTCAGTTTTCTCCATCTTCTATGTTGTTCCTGTATTTTTTCAAGTTCCAAAAGTCTCTTTTTAATTTCTTGTTCTCTTTGTTCCCTTTGTCCGAGGCAATATCTCTGCCGTGCTTTAAGCAGCTCCTCTAGTCATATCATGAATTCATCAGGCTGTTCTTCCTTCATCTCCATTTCCTATACAGGAGCCATTTTGACCAACTATTTTTTAAGTCCAGGAAAATGCCCAAGTTTTTAATTTCTCACTTTTAAATAGTGCAAGAGCATTATCCAAATCTTCCTGCCTCAGATTTATAATCCACTTTTTCCCCCAAATGTCAAATTTTTTCAGTTCACTGTACCAAATTCACCGAAGTTTCTTTGTTTTTTTAGTTTTAGTTTTAGTTTTATTTTGACTCAAAACTCACTTTTAAATCACCAGAATTTTAATCTCAATCATCCAACTTACTTTCCAATACTCTTCTTTTATCACAGTCAGTCCACTATTTAGTCCACGAGGATTGCAAATTTAATCACGTGTCACTTCAGCCCCTTTTGGATTTCAGTCGTCTTTAAAAAAATATCTTTTTGGAGTGTGAAATTGTCTATTTCCTCTATTCTTAGGGCACCTACTACTGTGGGAGAGTAAATTGTTATTTTTTTAAAAAATTAGAGTCTCACCTGTCTGGATGTGTTTTTCTTCTGTTTCAATTGTTTCTTCCTCCGCTTGTTTCTGTGAGTCGATGTTACTCTCGGCATTCTGTACTGCTCCTAATGGCGCCATATTGCAATGCCGTTTCTCCCAACGAGAGAAAGGGAGAGGGGTAGCTTTCTTCGCACAGATTGCTGTCTGCTGGAAAGCTGTACCCTGCCTTCTTCTTCAGATACCCCTCTAGGGCATCACCCGGCACTTCAAGTGCCCCCAATCAGGGGAAAACAAGACCAGCCACCTCATCTTCATCAGAACAGGACCAGAACCAGAAGTCTAAAAAGCCTCTTATTTGCATACTGTATCTACAGTATTTCATGAAGGTTTCAGTTACCCTCTGACACTGTTCTTTTTGAACTGCTTTTTTTCACATAAATCATAAAAATGTTTATTTCTAACATACGACAGTCAATTAATAGGTCCAAGACCATTTTGCATATTTCTACAATGGTACACTAGGAAGAAAAAAAACCCAACTAACTAAAAATGCCCATGTAAAAAAAATATTTTCCTCTCAGACAAAATGAATAAGGGACTAACTGGGTGTATTTAGGCTTAGAGCCACACTGGAATTAAACCAGAAGGACAAATACCAAAATTTTCATCATTGAAACTACAAGTATATTTTAGCTCAAAAATTTATCGTAGTTGTAGACCTTTTGATTTAATACAAGTTGCTTTACATTCATTGAATTATTCATTTCTATACCACTTATGAGGCAAAGCCTTTAGTATTCTAATTTTAGAGTTGGAGAACACCAAAACAGTAGAATTCAGTTAAAACAGACTTAATAACTTGGAAGACAGTCTGGAATTTCAATCTCTGCTTTGAAATTACACATGCAATCTTTTAATTGCTTTTTTAATTGAATAGATGAAATATCCTTTTAGGTTGCCTGTGAATCCTAAAGCCAACCTTTGCTATTAAAATATCAGAATGAACTATCATAGGATAATCATTCTTGTGATACTGTTCTAGAGGTATAAATCTGAGGTGGGGTGGACAGAGATTATTTTACTTTTATTACTTTTGGGGGCATGGAGAAAATTATGCAGCAAACAAAACACATAAACAACAAAGGAAAACTCATTTACTACACAGCCATGAAATTGGCTATTCCAGTGCTCATAAATTTAAAACCACTGGACTGATTTCCTTCTGACCTGATACGTGATAATGCGTGCTGTGGTAAAGCTAATAACTCGCTTGAGAGGCAGCTAAGTTATGGCAGAAAAGTAAATTTGTTTTATTCATCGAAATGTTCTCTCTTAAGCTTAATTTCTGTGTTATGCCTATAACTTGGAATGTAATCACTTTTTATTGATTAGCAATTTTCTGCTTTTGCTCCAGTGTTTCTTCATAGAATTTTCTGTCACTGGGAGCTAAAGAGTTGTGCCTGTCACAGTTTCCAAACTAGAGATTACGAAACTTCACAGTGATTAACATACAATCTACTCCCCCATCTGGACCCTCAGGCTTTCTGGGAAAAGACTTCAGGGAAGAGTTACTTTCACTTCTGGTGTAAGAGTTCTCCTAATGAAAAACTATGTGCAAAGAATTGTATGTAAAGCACAAATGATTCT
>JANHFO010003827.1:73032-90502 GCA_032468095.1 Pareas carinatus
CTAAATATATTGGGGTTTGAGGATGTAACAACATCGTCAGGTAATGAGTTCCAGGCATTGACCACTCTGTTACTGAAATCATATTTTCTGCAATCGAGTCTGGAGCGGTTCACTTTGAGTTTGTGCTGTTCTGGGGTCACGTGATCGCCATTTGTCACCTTCCCAGTTGGCTTTCCACAAGCAAAGTTAATGGGGGAAGCCAGATTTACTTAATAACTGCACCGACCCATTTAACAAAGATGGCAAAAAAAGATAATAAAACAGGGTGCAACTGACTGAACCATTGCTTTGCTTAGCTCTAGAAATTTTGGAATCAGTTGTGATTGTGGGGACTACTTGTACAATATCAGATTTTTTGGGGGTGGGCGTGGAATTAGAATTGTTGTTCTTCATGTCTGTCAGTGGTTGGGAAGAGGATGTCCCAAAGGGAAATATATCTATAATCCCATATATCCTCTCCCTTTCCTTTATGTTTTCAGTTTACAATGACATGGAGGGCGGAAAGGACAAGAAACAGTATTTTATCTGTTGCCTAGCCAAATGTGCTCCACGCAGTGCCCAAATTTAACCCTTGCGATATTGTGCTTCAGCAGAAAGAGGAAGAGTGACTGCGATAAGCATGCAATTTGATTACATGGAGAGAGGGAGCTTGCAAAATTGATTTCTTGGGAAAGATTGCAGTGAGAGTCACAAGGCAGAATGGGTGACGCCGGGAGGAAGTAGGGCTATTTTCTGGTGCAGAGATAAGAGGATGCTTTCAGCTGATCCCTTTTTAAAACAAGTCGCTCATTCGCTTTCTAATTTCCAGGCCCAGTGATCAAAGCTGAAGTTGGCGACACCATCTTGGTTACTTTTCACAATAGAGGAGACAAGAACCATAGCGTGATGCCCCACGGGGTAGCTTTCGATAAGTCATCGGAAGGATTCCCTTATGCTGATGGTAAGGGAGTCCTTGTTACTTCTGCGTCTTTTGTTTTCTACCCAGGAGATTAACGGAACACGTAAAATGGGCATTAATGAATTACAGATAGTCCTTGACTTACCACAGTTCATTTAATGACCATTTGAAGTTATAATACCCTGCTTCCCCGAAAATAAGACATCCCCCGAAAATAAGATCTACTTATAGTTTTGCCTCCCGCTGAAATATAAGGCATTCCCCGAAAATAAGACCTCCCCAATAATAAGGCCTCCACTCCAGTGCAGCCGGAGCAGACAGAAAGTTCTCGGTGGAAAAATAAGGCCTCCCCTGAAAATAAGACCTAGCGCATCTTTGAGAGCAAAAATTAATATAAGACAATGTCTTATTTTCGGGGAAACACAGTAGCACCGGAAAAAGTGACTTATGACCATTTTCACACTTGCGACGGTTAGCAGCATCTCCGTGGGCAAGTCATCCAAATTCAGATGCTTGGCATATTGATGACGGTTGCAGTGTCCCAGGGCCATGTGATCCCTTTTGTGACCTTCTGTCAAACAAAGTCCACGGGGAAGTTAGATTCATTTAATAAACGTGTTGCTAACTTAACAATTGCAGTGATTCACTTAACAGCTCTGGCAAGAGAGATCACAAAATGGGGCAAAACTCTCGCCTAACAGAAAATTTTGGACTCGATTGTGGTCATACGTTGAGGACAACCTGCATTTGAAACGATTCTGTTTACTGTTTTGAATGGCAAACATTCACACTTCATCACAAATAATTTCTGAAATATTTATTTGCTACATAGTATGTGTAATGTAGTAAGTTTAACATTATTCTGCTTAGTGATTGCCCTAAAGTAGCCGAAGCCTGAACAGATCCAGACTGCCTGTCTCCAGGGATTGCTAGTGCAGGAAAATGTCTAATTGCCCATTGGCTGCCGCCTAGAGGCCGTTTGTATATCAGCCTGTTGCGTAGCAGCTTTGCTGGCTTCTATCGTGATTCTGCTTGTTGGCTAGTCTGTGTTCATTTGTCTACAATAAACTGATTATTGTTTATACAACTCAGCTCTTCAATGCCTACTGAACCGAGTATACAACAGTATGGATTCCATGCACTTAGTTATCGTGTGGGACAAATTGTGTAGAATTTTGGATCCTTTGAACTCATAAGAACCTTCTTGAAGAACTTAAGACGCCTGCGCCATACTACCAAACCCTCAGGAACATTTTTGGGTGCCCTGTTATATTCTGTTCTTCTACCTCAGAAATAAATACTGAGGACAAAGAGTAAAAAACTCAAGGTGTCCCAGATTGGACTTGGATTAAGTGACACTTAAGGGAAGTCAAATGACTTGCACAGTCATCAATCCACACCCAGTTGCAGTGTCCTGGGATCATGTGATCCCTTTTCTGCGACCTTCTGACAAGCAAAGCCAATGGGGAAGCCAGATTCACTTAAGAACTGTGTAACTAACTTTACAGTTGCAATGATTCGCTTAACAACTGTGACAAGAAGGGTTGTCAAATGAAGCAAAGTCCACTTAACCACTGTCCTGCTTAGCAACAGAAATTTCGGGCTCAATTGTGGTCGTAGCTTGAGGACTAAGTATACTCAAATGATCTTTGGATTACAATTACAATTTAATTTCATAGGGATGTTTTGACTTCTTTCTTTTAAGGATATCTAAAGCCAGGAGCTTCCGTTAAACCTTTCGAGACCTTTACATATGAATGGAGAGTTCCTGAAAGCGTTGGCCCTACACCCAATGATCCAGCATGCCTCACTTACCTGTATTATTCAGCAACTGATCCAATGATGGATACTCAGTCTGGTCTGGTGGGACCTCTTATCATTTGTAAGAAGGAGAGTTTGGAATCCGATGGAAGCCAGGTACAAATCTTGATGATATTCCGAATGTCTGACTGCATGGGTGAAATGAGAGGGTGGGCGCTGCACAAATCCAAATGCAAAGTAACAACTTGACAGCATAAGACTTACCTTGCTGGGTCCAAGGACATCAAAACCAGAAAGATTTTGCATCCACCATAATGGTCAGTTAAGTTCCCAGGAAGGAACTTAATAAATATAGTTGAAGTTTCGATGTTTGCTTGTTTGCTTGTTTGCTTGTTTGCTTGTTTGCTTGTTTGCTTGTTTATCAAATTTATATACCGCCCTGCTCTTGAAGAACTCAGGGCAGTGTACAGCCATTAAAACATACATAAATATATAAACAGATTTTAAAGACTAATTAAAACAATTAAATTAAAGGCTGAGACTAAAAATACCAAACTCCAATAAAACCCCAATTAAATTTAAAACACCCACCCCGAGGGGACACATAGGAAATCAGGATAGCCTGGTCTGGATAAAAAGATGAGTCTTAAGGGCACACTGAAAGACTCAGAGATCAGAGATGGTATGTATCGCCGGGGGGAGTTCGTTCCACAAGGTCGGAGCTGCCACAGAGAAGACTCTGACCCTGGGGGTCGCCAGCCGACCTTGTCTGGCTGACGGCACCCTGATAAGGCCCTCTCTGTGGGAGCGGACTGGTCAGTGGGGATATTATTTGGGAACAGGCGCTCCTGCAGATACCCTGGCCCTAATTTAATAAACAATAATAAGTTGGCCCAGCATCACCCCAAAGCTGAACATGCTTAGAAAGGAGTAGAGATGCCAGGCGATGACATCATGGCACCATGAGCATGCTCAGAAAGAAAGTAGTGGCACCAGGCATTGACATCATGAGCTGCAACTTATTAGCAGCGACTCATCCAGGCACTCGGTGTCTAAAAGATTAGCCATCACTGATCTCGGGGGTGGGGGGAAGGTAAACTGTTTGCCCATTTGCATGATTGTGACTATAGTTGTCTGTGTAACCTGCAAATTTGTTTTATTAGAACTCTAAATCTTGCAGATAGCTGTATTTAAATTCAAGCCAGCATTAGTAGAATACATCTTTAGACCTCAGGCTAGAAATGTAATTCCATTCCCTACCCTATTCAATCCCTTCACATGTTCAGATGAATGCCCAAAGAGAGTTGAAATTTAAATAAAATATGGCACAATAATTAGAAAAGTGTAGAATAATAACAATCTTCTTTGACAAGGTTCTTTGCCACATAGAAGTATGCTGCTTCATTTTCAATTAAGAACTGTGCTGAAGTCTCTGTTACCAAGGAAAGCAGCATGATTGATTGCTCTGCTTTTTAAAGCCAAATTCCACATTATTTCATAGTCACGTCAAATGGTTCCAAGAATTCCTTAAGGTTTTGCTCAGAAATCATCATCATCATCATCATCATCGTCATCGTCATCGTCATCGTCATCGTCATCGTCATCGTCATCGTCATCGTTATCGTCATCATCGTCATCATCGTCATCATCATTACCATCATCACCATCATTGTCATCATCGTCGTCGTCATCATCATCATCAAGCATCATGTCTCAAGAAAATTAATTTCTAATTGCAAAGGATAAATAAAAGCCAACAGCTATTCGTACAGATCTTTAAAGCAATACTTTCATCCAAAATGAACTGGCACCCCATTTACTGCGGGGGAACATTTTTGTTGCTCACTGATAGCACTGTTAGCAAAAGAGAATGGCAAAAACAAAATCAGCTCTTCGAAATGCCAGATTTATGGCATGATGTACCCTATTCTATTAATTAGATCTGTGTAGGATTGTCTGACCTGGCTAGAATTTGTAATCATTCCCTGTTAAGGAAATCCAGTGTTAACATTAAAAAACAAAAGGAAATCAAAAACCCCTCTCTTCCTCAATAGTGTTTTTCTCCCTTTCTCCTATTCTTGTACATATTCTTCCCTGCCCTTGATCCTTTTTAGTTGATTTTAAGTGAGAGCAAATAGACATCTCTGTCTCTTCCCCCCATGATTTATCTGTCTCAAAGTCATAGTTAGGACAGCCAATCGTGGACTGATAACCAAATCCAGTATTTCTGCTTTCTAATGTAGGTTGTATAAGAAAATACCAAAATATTTCATTTGCTAATTTATTTTGATAAATATCACTGTGTCATTTGCAATATCACCAAACTCAAGAACTAACATATATGTTTTACTGAATCTTGCTATGCTATTGTTACAAAGCAATGGCCCTCAAGGAACTTTGAAGTTGAGAGGAATTAGCCGGTGATGTCACCCATCCCGGAGGATATTTAATGAGGGCTCCCCTCTTTTGTCCCTGTGTGGGTTCCCACTGAAGTGGCACCTATTTATCTACTCTCATTTGTACATGTTTTCAAACTGGTAGGTGGGCAGCAGCTGGAGCAAATGGCAGGAATTCACTCCGCCATGCATTACCCAGGTCTCAAACTTGGGCTTGTCGATCGTCAAGCCTCCATTCTAACCACAGAGCCACCACATTCTTTTGTAGAATAAATGATGAATAAATTAATTTTACATTGAATGGCTTTGAACTTATTAAAATTTTATGAATATAGCCACCATTCTGTGGCTCAAATGGAAGAAATTGACAGAAATGCTGGCGTGACCAGTGTTCAAAGTGCATTACAATACAATAGTGTAAAGATATATGCCAGAGAACATTTTACTAAGAACAGGAGTGTGGTTTTTTTACAAAAAATATCATTTAAAATAATCTGAGCCCTTGACTGAAGGATCACTGACTTGCTTCAATTTACAAGAAATATTTCTTAAAGCAATGAACTTGACATGATTGGTTTTCTTCCTTTTTAAAAGATGAATTAAATGAATAATTAGATCTGAATAAAACCAGGCTGGCCTAAAATCATCTTTTCTAGGGGCTCACAAAAGACAACACTGAATGTTAATATATGTTTTGTATGAACAGCCTGGCCGAGGAACATAACTAAAAGGCTTGCAAATGAGAAGATCAATGAGGCTGCAAGTATTGCAAACTGATGATGAGGTTTTGTTTGCATGCATATTTTGCTTTTTCTCTTAGCAAAAATGCTGGTCATCCATTCTGTGTCAGACCTTGAAGGGATGCGAATTGCAAAGTAACAACTGTGCTATAATTATGGTTATAGCAAATGGGATGTGAAATAAAGGCTTCTGATGATAAGGCCATCCAGATGGGATTCATTGGGTTGGATTTTTGTTTCTACTGCATTGATTTCACATTGCTTAAAATAGAGTATTATTAGCATCGTTTTATCTGATGCCAGACCAATTCATCTACTGCTTCCTATATTATTGCCAGCACTATCAAGTCACTGAACTTTACCATATTTTGAACTGTAATGCATTTAAACAATAGAGAAAAGAACAGAAGAAGATGAAACTGTGGCATCTATTGGTTCATGCAAATGGGCAATTACACAGTTCACAGCAGACTTTCAGATGTATTGGGACTACAGTTCCCAGATTCCCCGGTCAGAATTCTAATCTCAGAATTTATGAAGGATATCAGATTGTGCAAAGCTAGTCTTCAGTAAAGCAATTCACGTCTCATCTCTAGGCACTAGGCTTCTTTCAAAATTTTACTTTAAATTCTAGTAGTGAAAATACTGTTTTTGAACAGTTTAATTTTTGAAGTAATTGCATTCAATTCACTATCTTACTTTTTGCCAATTCGTGTTTATAATTCTTGATGCCATGTCTTCAGTGTCATCTTCTACTAACTATCATCTTCATTGACTTAATAGTAAGTCCATTAAGTCACTGTTAGTAATCTTACTGATTTCTAATTATAAAAGGATATATGACTTTGCTGAAACTTTCATAGACAGAGAAACACAAATTGCTTCTCCTACCATATAGACACTGCCTGCAAGATTCATGGCCAGTTGAAAATTTCATGTGGTGTATACAGTATATTTGAGTCATATGTTCTAAACCAATGATCACCAAACTTTTGGACCTCAAGGACCACTAAATTCATATTTTTAAATCCCATGGACCACTAATTTGAGTTTTAAAAGATACATTCGTAAAATAATGATCAGAGAACTTTCATTTTATTAATCTAAAAGACACCTATTTAATATAGCAAAATTAAAAAATCTTATAATAAAATCATAAAAGCTTGTTTCATCATAACAAAATCTTTAAAAGTTGTTTAATTCTAGCAAAATTATCAAAGTTAGTTTAATTCTAGCAAAATTATTAAAGTTAGCTTAATTATTAAAAACTAATTTTAAGCTTATTTAAGTATTAAACATTTTAGTGTGACATTTGTTCCTGCTTGAGAGGGAAGGAGAGAGAGAGAGAGACAGAGAGACAGAGAGAGAGACATGGAATGAAAAATAGAGAGACACACATAGAGAGAATGAGAGAGAGAGAGGCAGAGACAGACACACACACACACACACACACACACACACACACACACACACACACACACACACACACACAGGTTGGCGACCACTGTTCTAAACTGTAAATTCAAGAGCAAAGATTGTCTTTGCTGTGTTGTTTCCTACAGCAATGCATCTGCTGTTAAAGAATTTTTTGTTGAAAATGGTGTATGAATTTTCATGTAATTAGGAAGCATAAAATTTCAGTGCAAAAATGTTCCACCTATTCAAATTCATCTTATCTACTAATCTCTAATTAGTAGGAACATGGAAATGCCTTACTAGGTTAGCCCCGAAGTAAAGAATACTTTCTAGGCAGATGGCAACAAGAAGCCCATAAACTTTTGAGTTTCTACCTTTAAGGGAAGGGTGTGTTTAGCACTTAGTCTACCTGTATATTTTGTTTTGATTCATTCACACTGGAAGTGAAGGCTCTTGCAGTTGTCACTGAGAGCAATTCATTTATTTTTTAATTATTCAATGCTAATATAGCACCAACAGGGAAGGAAATAACACTACAGAGTTTGCATTATTATTCTTTCTTTTGTAAAGCAATCAGATACTTTTCAGCTTAAAAAAAATGGACGATCATTGATAAAAGACTGTTTTGGTAAGTCTAGCATGTAGATGTTTTCTTAAAAAATGAATAAAGTCAAGCAAGAATAAAAAACCCAAAACAGAATAATAATTAAAAGATAATGAAATATAGTGGTGCTGACAAAAGATGTGTTATATTAGCTGTAGAACATCTGTATTTCTGACTTTCATTGTCTCCACTTTCTATTATTCTTTAGAGTCAAATAACAAAAACTTTTACTCAGAAAAATCTATTTTATAAATCTTTAGAATGGAACTGAATGAATATCTATGAGCTCTTGATTCTCACATAAAATTTGATTTAGAAAATCCATACACACAGTTCACCTAATTAACTATTGTACTGATAATTATTAAAGAAACTTAAAGTATTTTATTTCAATAAATACAACTCTAAGCAATATTATATTATAAATTATGGCAAAATTGATAAAAAATCAAGTCGATGGGTGAGTTAACTTTCAAGTAAAATAGAACTTTGAAGGATATTGTTGGAATTTATGCTATCAGGGTAGCTGTTTCTATTTTGAAAGAAATCAAAATAATTTTATAATATTTTGCTAAGCTGATACTCTCATTCACATGGAAAAGCAACTCTTTTAAAACATTGGATTAGTCTATCCCAATGAAAGACAATCTTAATGTGATGGAAAGCAAACGTTGAGGGCTGGAATGAAAATGTATATTATACATATTTGTTGTATTTGATACATGCCACACCTTTGTACTGTGGTAAGCAAATAAGCTGACTAATATATTTAAAAATGAAAAAGAGGATGCCAAACATGAAAATTAAGATTGAAACAACAATACTTAAAATCAAATAACCAAAGTCTGATGAAAGAGATAGGGAGGTTACAAGAAACTCCAACAGTGTGTTCTATAGTGTGAGAAGCACCAGAAGTTTCTTCTTCTAAATACTCCAAAAATGTGTCCTCGCTAGGAAGCCCATGCTTCCAGTCTTAACAACAGACAGGTGTATAATGGAAAAAATGGTCTCTTAATCAGAACTGTTTATTTTTATTTAAATAAATGAGAAATTATCAACTTCAAAGTAAAGTGTCAATTATAAGCATAATAATTTATATTCAGTATGTTGGTAGGTCATTTTTAAGAGCACATCCTTGGTAGGATGTGCTCTTAAAAATATGGTATATGGCTGCAGATCAATGTTTTGCATGATGAAGAGCAACAACAACAACAAAATGCACACAAAAAGAAAATTAACTGATGTGATAGTGAAAATTGAGAATGGGATTAGAAGGGTTGATAGAAAACATCTTGCCAGTTTCTCTTTTGATATTCATGATCCAGGGAAAATGGCTGCCGGGAAGCAGCCTCCATAGTGTCGGGGCCGGGTGTGCTTCGTCCCTGGAGATTTTCAAGAAGAGATTGAAAAATCATTTGTCTGGAATGGTATAGGGTCTCCTGCTTGAGCAGGGGGTTAAACTAGAAGACCTCCAGTGTCACTTCAACCTTGTTATTCTGTGTTCTATGTTCTTCCATTATAGTGAGGTGCATGATGGCATCTGTTAACTTCTTTGAGACTTTCAGAAAGAAAAAGAAGAGGGAAATATACAAATTCTCTCCTAATTCTCTATCCCTTCTTTCAGAAGCGAAAGAAATTCAATCTGTGTGAATAGTTAAGAACATACATAAAATTGAAAAACCACATCCCACATGTGATGGCCACCCTGCTTCTGAGACCACAGCATTTTCTCAAGTTCTTGTCTATTATATTGTTCTATAAAAAAGCTAATATCAAGAAACGGACTCAGAAGAGGATAGCGGTAGAAGTAGAACAAGACTGGATTGCAATAGTTTGCCTTGCTCTAGTACTACATACCACCAAATGTTCTTCCCAGCTATTTGAACATATCTATTGATACCCGTGAGTTGGAAAATGCACATAATGCATTTCTTGATCTAGGAGTGATGTAGAAATCCATCATAAAGAAACCCATATGAATTTCTTTGAGAGTGAATTGTCAAAATGAACTTAACCACAGCTTGTAGCAATTGTTATATTAGCCCACCATTTCAAGATACCAGTTTGATAATGGGAATTGGCCTGGAGAATGCTTTAGATATTTGAGCCAGCTGTCCATTATTGTTGACCTTGTACATCGATTATTGAATCTGCAGAGGCACACATGACTATGATATATTGGTATTCTGCTTGAAGAATATGATGCAACCTAGTTGGTTGTATTAGAGCTGAGATAAACATTAATTGAAATAGTTAAATACTGGTGCAAAATGATAGGAGATTTCTAGGAAAAGTAAGAAAGATATAATCTGGTTTCAAAGGACTGGACTTGGTATGATTGTCTGAAAAAAGAAGAAAAGCAGGAAAAGTTAGCTAAAGGGGTAAGTAGCCCAAATAGTTGGCAGAATAAAGAACAAAATCAGGAAGCTTATTCTCTCTTTGAAATAAATAATAATAATGAATGGCACTGTGGAGAGCAATCAGTACCAATATAGATTTAAATTCTATCTATGGACCTATAAAATTACATAATTATTTTCCTATATTTAGCATATCAGCACATTACACAACTTTCTTCCTTAACATGCTACAATCAGACAACACCTATATAGTTCAATGTATGCATGTTATTTTTAAGATTAAGATTTTTAGGATTTATAAGGCTGCTCAACCAAATCAATGTAACTCTGGGTGGTGTACAACATAGTTTAGCAACAATCTTTTTCTTACCAGCCTGCTAACCAAACTTCAACTATAACGCACCCATCACAAAAATAACAATACCTTTTCAATCAGCCACCCACCACATGTATCAACACGACCAATCATGCAGCAAACAACCAAGACAGAGATAAAACAGAACCACCATCTTCTCAGCCTAATAAATATTCTACTATCAACAAGACACCAGTCACTTTCAAAGCAGCCATCTATTCATTGAACCATCCTATCCAAGCATGCACAAAGCAGGCAATATGGAAAGTTAAGTCATTTCTACCATCTAAAAAACTTTACTTCTTCAGACCATCTACAATGATGTTACTTAGTAAGGTAATAAAATATTGACATCTGAACGAGCAATGCAACATGCCAACTCTGAGCTATATATTCTTACTCCCATCACAGTCCTTGAAATAGCTTTCTTTTCTTTCAAAGCATTTGACTTTTATTATAGAGATGCATTATGTTGAAAGGTCCAATAGCTCAGCTTAGCCAATTCAACTATTTTAAATTATAGCAGCTGGTTTTATTAAGGAAGAAACCAAACCTAATATACCTTATAGCTGTTAATAATTCTTAAAAAGTTTGGTGTGCTTCTAAAGTCCGTAAAGATTTTAACCATAATAAATAATGCATCAGAGAAATTCATTTCATTTACTATTATTTCTGCCCGCAGACTTTTCTCAAGAAGCACAATTTTCTCCCACATCATTATTACTCCTGAAAAACCTGCTTGTGTTTGTATGTACATATGCAGTAATGCTTGCCTTAGCCACTATTCAACAACAGCAGTTTGTTGGGAATATTTGAAATTTCCAATTCAAGCTGTTTTTGTTGTGTTGATTGAATAAATAGACTATGTCATCTTCCAAATGGAATTGCAGTATTTGCTAAGCAGCACAGTTCTTATTTCTGTTTCTGGGGGAAACTTGAGAAAACTTTATTAGCTATCTCCCTTTCTATTTGGTCAATTTTAAATTAGTAAAAAAAATGCTTTTCTTCCCCTTCCCCCAAACACAAACATGCATAGAAAAAAGTCTTAGAAAAAGTCTCAGATGTTAGAATATTGATACCATACTATCATGCTCCTACAGCATGTCAGGGCTTAGTGTTTGTAATAGATTTTCATTTTCTGTATGTAACTTGCTTGTAGGAGGCTTGTGAAATAATCATTCTTGGCATTTAGTGAGAGATCTAAGAATTTAAGGGAAAAAGTTGATCTTAAGGAACAATTACAGAAAATTTGCAGGAGAGGCTTTGAGCCTACAGTCCCATTTTACATTATGGAAATCTCAATTATCCAGAACAATGGCAACAGATAGAGTCTTTGCTTTGTTTTATGGTAGCTGTGGGAAAATGACTCACTAACTCCATGGAGAGAGTCTATCTGAGACCAACAGTGTGAGCTCCTCAATCCTGATCCTTTATAATAGGCTTCACAATAAGCTGATCCTTTAATGAAGTAAGAATGATCTGGCTAAGCATGAATTATTTTGCTACAGAAATACAGGAGCTGCAAGGCACATTTCTAAGACTACAGCAGTATCTCTTCTTGAGGAACTCTCTGGCTTGATGTTGGAGGCTCCTTCAGTCTATCTTCTCTGGGTTGAGTTTGGAATTTGGAGTTCATTGCAACTATCCTATGCTATGCTATGCTATGCTATGCTATGCTATGCTATGCTATGCTATGCTATGCTATGCTATTCTATTCTATGCTATGCTATGCTATGCTATGCTATTTTATTCTATTGTTTAGACTGTCATTGGTCTGATTCAGGAGGATGACCATATATTTTTCTCTTGAAGATGATCCAATAGGGGCAGATATTGTGTCCCAAGGGAGGGCATATAGGGGGCAGCCGGCCAGTCGGGCGCCATTCTAGTGCTGTACACCATAACCAATAAAGACATCAGCAGCAATCTGTCTCTGCCTCTTTCCTCATGATCCACGATCTAACAGGAGACATTAAGGAATGTCTTTTAACATGGCCAGATCATTCTTTGATTACTATGACTTAATTCATGACTTCTAGTTGATTGGTATACTTCTAGGCTTATATCTGAGCAGCATCTCTTTGCTCATTGATCTGGGGAATCCCTTCGTTTAGGGACAAAGTGATAATGGGGACACCTACAGTTATGTTGGTGAAAGACAGAGTCTGCCTGGACATGAGTAAGAACTCAGAACTGAACTTACACTGTGGCAGTTAAAAATGGCAAAATATCAACATTTTTCAGCTTTTTCCCAATCCTCAGGTGCCTTCCAAATGCCATTATTCTTGACCATACTCCACTAGGAAAGATGACTTTTAAGACTTTTGATAGGATGCTATGAAGAATTGCAGTGCATCTTGCAAATAAAATCTCTTGGATTTACGCAGAGTTAAATACTAATGTGGACATCAGAGATACTGTTGGACATCCAATAGATGTGATGTGATGGAAACACATCTGAGATGTTTTTGATTTTTTTTAGTTCTGAGGAAGCGAACACAATCTTTGAATAATGCAGCCACCTTTGGGTACCCTGCTATCCACAGGGAATTGCTAAAATCTCCTGGATATGATTGGCTATTGTGTCAGAGTGGTAGTAAATACATTCTTGGGACAGAGTAGTTATTCCATCTTTGAGAGAAGGGATGGAATGCCCCCTCCCCAAGACGATATTGTATTACTTAGCAACAATAAATCTTTTTACAGCTTCCCTGTTCTGGGGGAAAGTTTGTGGACTTGCAATTACAGAGGCCCCATAAGGGAATAAATAATTTAGATCCCTGTTAGTGTGGTTTCAAGTCAGAATATGGCACTGGGACTACATTAATAATTTTTGTGGATGATCTGTGGTGAGATTGGGGTAGGAGAGTGTGATCTGCCTTGATATCTCAATTGTCCTTGATACCATCAGTCATAATACTATTCGAGATCATCTCTAGAAGTAGAATTGAGAGACACTGCTTTCCAATGTTTTCCCCTCTTCCTCCAGTGTAGGTTTCAGCCATAGAGGTGGGAGGAAAGAAGTTGAAACTCTACATTGGAGGGGTGCCCCAGTGCTATGTTCGCCCCTCCAATTTAGCATCCATATGGGGAAAAGTCATCTGGCAGCATTCGGTCTGGTGTCAATAATCTGGTAATATATCTGATAGAGCCTGTTATATATCTTAACCCAGGCTGAACAGATGATGACGTTGAGGTGTTACTTCAGTCCTTGGAAGCTATTAGGTTCTGGATGAATGAGAGGAAACTCAGCCTCAATCCCAGAAAAATTGAGAGAATTTAAAGAAAAAACTGAAACCAGTGATATTTCATATTTAGTTCAGAATGGGTTCTTTCTGAACTGAACTGGTTTGCCATTTGGGTGTCCTCCTGGCATCTTGTGACCATGGGTATCATTACACAATTCTATCTAGTATATCAGTTGCATCCATTTATAGATTAGGTGGTAACTGCTCACATTGGTCACTTCCTGGCTGGACTACTGCAATTCACTGTTTCTAATATTCTCATTTTGGAACATCATCCAGAACACAGTTGCTTGATAAGTTAAGGTTTGCCCGAATAACACTAGTTCGGTGAGAGTCTCTGTTGCTCATGTCTGTATTGAATTCAAAGTTCTTGTTGTCACTTTTAAAACCCTACATGCCTGAGAACATGGATATTTTTGGGACTGTCTTCTCGCATTAGTCTCTGTCCATCTGATAATATCTAGTAAGGAAGGCACACTCCAAATTCCATATTTGAAGGTAAGTTCTTATAATGGATCATGAGGATTTACCTCTTCTGTTCCTTCCCCTCTCCATTGGCCCCAGAGAAATCAGATCAGCATACACCTCACTGTCATTCAGAAAACAAGCATCTACTGCAAACATAGAGTTACTATTACTGTCATTTCTGTATTACTTTATTATCATATATTTTATCAATATTTTTGTTTAATCATTAATAATCAATGACTGATATGACATTAAGTCTAAATAAATGTGTATTTTGGACCATTGGGTTTCGTCTTTCAGAAAATGGGCACTGTTTGTGGTTGCAGAACATCAAAGATATTTGATGCACCAGAGTTGAACCATCTACCTTGCTATCTTTGGTAACATTTGGGCATAATATCAGATTCATAATAATGGGGAGGGATAGGTAGAGATTATTTGTGGCCAATATAAATGAGCAATGGAACAGGAAGGAAGGTTCATCGCAACTTGGGGGGGAGTAAGAGTTGGTCTCATTGGATGGTATTTATGGTAAGTGATTAGCTAAAGACATTAAATATAAGCCCTAATCCTGAGATCTTTTCCACCTCCAGCTAGTGGATTTTGAAATCGATAATCAATTAACAGGAAGGCTGACTATGAATGAAATTTGGATATAAGCTGCATGTAGCAGCCAAACTTCATGTTACTTATACCTAATGCAAGATCAAATGTTTGAAGTATGTTGACACATTTTTTATTTGCAGTATCCTTATTTTCTTGCCCAATATGTTACATTCAGTGCTAGAGAGATACAAAGAAAAATGCATAAAATCAAATAAGATAACGAAGGAAACATAAATAACTACAGTCACCTGGATTCAAGCAGCACCTTTCCTTAGAAGCAGCAACATTGCCAGGATATATTACAGATAAAATAAAATACATGTAGCTCCTACAGCATTTTCCTAATGAACTGATGATGTTACCTAAACTGGTAATAAGCATCTGCAGAAAAACAAATTCAGGGAACAGCAAGAATCCAACAGTATAGTACGTAGTCTCTGATCTATTCATGGAAACTTGAATTGGGTAGTAAGATTCTGAATGCACACCAAAGACTGGCTCCATTATTAACATCCATCAGTTTCATTTCATTATTTTTCATTATATTTCCCTCCCCCCTTCTGTGTAGTTGATGTTGCTTCTTTTGCTTTTTGCTTCCTTTCAGGAACAGAATTGTGCCTAAATTCTAAAAAAAAATGCAACAAGATTTGCATGTTAGAGAAAGAAAATTTACAATTGCATTCAAAGACTATAGAGGATATCGTATGTGTAAAGTCGCCAAAAAAAAAATCTTACCTCTAAAACTCTGACCTGTTTCAAAATGCATACTTTACTATACATTATTTTCATATTTGTTACAATCGTTCTTACAGTGATGGTGGTGAGATTTAGATTTAGCACAGTCAGGAGGTGCTTGTGGTATGTTTATGAATATCTGGTGATACACATGAAAATATTTCAGTTTGAAATCACACCTCAGATGATTTCAAAAGTCCCTAGTTTCTCATGTGTTAGTTCATAAACATCACAACAGAGGTCTTCCCATGAGGCTTTTGTTGACAGAGTTTTCTTTCTATTACCTATTTATGAAAATAAATTCCTGTAGAAAACAATTGAAAATTCCTTTCAAGACTGAAGTAATATAGTTGCTTCAATTAAAGTCAATAAATAAAATGATTTCTGGTCATCCATTTCACTCTTAACAACTCTTCTATGGCTTTCTAGTCCCTTTTGGGTAGAAAATTATATATAGAAAGTTTATTGGAAACATCTGTTGAAGCTATCACTAATGCTCTTTTCTAAAATTGGTGGATTGATGTAAGTTCAGCAGCCTTGCCTGACTTAAATCTGTACATAAAATACTACACAGCATTCTGTTAAAAGTGTCATTTTTGAATACATAAACATTGCTCAGATCTTACTGCAAGCAGTGCGAGGTTGCATTCATGGAAAATGAATTTTTAAATTTATGTTCTGTTGATTGAGTTTGCAGCTGCTACAAGCAAATTATCCACTTCAGTCTTAGATTTTAAAATCCATACCATTTGCTTGGATTCCATTGATATTACATTAAACTTTAACACATAGCATTACAAAAGGAGTTGAAATAAACTGATGAAGAAGCAAAATTCCTTCTCTTCCAAGCACCCCAACTTCTGTTAATCAGCAGTATAAGATTAATTTCTACCAATTGGAATTAATCTCTGCTGATATTATATTTGTAGGGTAGTAAGGGTAGTTGTATACATTGGTAAATATTTATTGTAAGAAAGTAAAATAAAGAATTAGCAAAACTAACAATCAGGGATGTGTCTCCTGAGTGCTGAGTCAATTTTTTCACTCTCCTGCAAAATTAATCGGCTCCTTGTGTGCTACTGTGAAAATTGACATTTTAAAAGATAGTTTGAACAACTGATAGATAATCTGATAACCTCAGGCTACTTATTACCAAAGCTGGAAAGAAAACTAATAATGAAAAATGAATTAAAAGGTAATGGTTATAATTGTATACACACACATGAAAGATTATCCTGAAATTCTGTAATAAAACAAAGTTAATAGGATCTTGCAATATATTGCACTGTAGAAGTATAGCAAATAAAATACATAGAAAATGTCTATTTAGTGTTTTTTTATATATTTTACCTGTAGAGTTTGTAATTCTTGATAAATGCCTTCTGAATGCATAGAATTTCCTCCCTATTTTATTAAAGATGAAGATCTGAAATACTGATTTCATTTTGAATCCTGTTGTCTTACATTCCCACCTTGAAGCAAATGGATTTTGCAGTAATTACTCACAGAGAGCTGCAAGGTTTATAACGATCCAAGTTGAAATCCTTAGCCTAAATCCTGATTTGATTAGCAGATAAATGTATTCAAAGATAACAACCAAGAAATGCATGTCTGGTATATCCCTAAATGTGATATGTTGATTAATTGTTTGTCCTGTAAAATATGAGGTTCCTCCTTTGAACAGGAAAGGGAGACATCAACTACTGATTTAATTCACAACAATTGAACATTGACCAGTTTATCCTTTTACCAGTTTCACCAGACTGGATTGTGTTTTGGAATGTCATCAGTGGGCTTTATCATGCTGTAAAGCAGGGTTTCCCAATCTTGACAACTTTAAGGTGGGTGGCTGGCTGAGGAATTCTGGGAGTTGAAGTCCACCC
>JANHFO010003828.1:5740-18974 GCA_032468095.1 Pareas carinatus
ATATTAGGTGCATTCATAATCATAAAGTATATTCATCATATCATCATGTTATGAAGGACAATCATCATGTCACAAGCATTCATCATGTCAAATATCAAAACATTTGTGACAAAATATGTCACAAAACACATTCATCATGCCATACAATTCTTTCTTTTTTTTAAAATAGGATTGGGACAGTCTTTATTGAGCAGTCATAGAATACTAGTAATCAATTTACAAGTCAAAGTGCTAAGACATTATAGGTGCTACTCTGCCAGTACATCAGATTAAAAGTGTTGGCATAAGTATCCAAAGCCTTAACTAATTCAGGATCAATGTGTGTGTGGAATAACATCTTGGATTATATCTGTTTTCTAGACACTTCTACTTTCCAGAGGAGACCCTGTTCTCTATGCCATGGGCCGCTTCTTGACAATGACAAATGGCAACTATCCACATGAAGACCCCTGGAATAGCCTTCCTGCAGGATAGTAAGCTCTATGCCAATGTTGATGTGATTTTGTCAATCTTGTGGGATAAACCAGATAGGAATCACCACCAGATGACCTAATTCTACTTTATTATAAAGCTACATTGACCAAGCTTTGCGAGTCTGAAAGTAAAATCTCCACCCACCCATCTCCTTCACAGTCTGAGAAACTAGGGAAGGTGTTTTCTGAGATTCTTGCTCATTCCATTATGCAGCTGTGCACTATACTGTAACTTCTCTGACTGGTCCTTTGGCACTGTCTCTTTATCTAATCTCCCACTGTCTTTCTCATATACCATTACAGAATTAGAAGCCTTCAAAAAGTAACATATAACATAACAATCGCAATAAAAATCACAATAATAGTATTCGAACAATGGAGCCAAAAACCACAATAATAACAACAAGAGAAATAGACGTTATACAATTCTACAGCAGAATTCACCTAATATTTTACCCCAATAGCTGAGGGAATCACTTAGTTTTTCAAAGGTTTCAGAACATTCCTGACATTGTCTTTTAATACATTGCATTTACCCGGTTAATATATTTTTTTTAAATTAGTATTTGTAAATCACTTTGGGATGCTCTGTAACTATCAATGTTATAGAACTGTTGATAAATAAATGTCCAAATGTCCTCAATGTGTACAATGAGATTGTCTTCCTTCATGCACTCCCCCTCAACACATGCAGATATCACATTGTTACATTATTATTTTTCATTCAAGAGTTTGACAGCCCACGGATAAAAACTGTTCTCCAGCCTGTTTGTGTGACTGCCTATACTTCTAGATCTTCTGCCTGATGATAGAAGAGTAAAGAAGGGCTGACCAGGATGTGAGTCGTCCCTGACGATTTTCCTCACTCTTCTAAGGCAACGGGCCCTAGCCATGTCATCCAGTGGTCTGAGGGGACAGCCCATGATGTTTTGTGCTGTCCTCACCGCCCTCTGTAAAGTCTTTCTGTCCGTGGCTGTCAATCCTGCATATCACACCGTAGCGCAATATGTAAGGATGCTTTTGATGGTGGATCCGTAGAAGGAGGTCATCAATTGTTGTTCCATTTTATTTTTTTGCAAGACCTTAAGGAAATGGAGTCTCTGTTGGGCCTTTCTGGTCACCTGCGTCGTGTTGATTTTCCAAGTGAGATTTTCACTGGTATAAACTCTCAGGAATTTAAAGGAGGGAACTCTCTCCACACAGTCCCTTTGATGTAAAGTGGGGCAGGTTCCTCTCTCTTCTTCCCAAAGTCTAACATCATCTCCTTTGTCTGGCTGATGTTCAGGTGCAGGTTGTTTTGTAAGCACCATGTGGATAGTGATGATGAATGATCCAATTAAGCCCCTTTCAAATAATCCCATTGAAATAAAGTCACTTCCATAGCAAAGCTATTAAGCCTTTCTAACCGGACATGATTTCGAAAGACCACAATTCCCATCAATCAGTTGGGTCTAATGATTAAGGCACCAGATTAGAAAGCAAGAGGTTGTGAGTTCAAGTCTCGCTTTAGTCATAAAAACCAGACGAGTGATTTTGGGCCAGTTACTCTCTCTCAGCTGAACTTCCGTCACAGTTGTTGTGGGGAAAATAGGAGGGGGAAGGTATTTTGGATATATTCACCAACTTGAGTTATTTTTAAAAATAATAAAGGTAGGAAATAAATAAACAAACAAACAAATATCCAACCATCATAGATTTAGCTATAATGTCAGGTATGATGGGGCTTTATATATCTAACAGGCACCATTTTGTGGAATGCCTAAATTACTATGTAGAACTCATTTAAAAGAGCTTGAATTCGGCACTATATTGTCCTGTAAGCATAGGTAGTCTTCATCTTACGAGCTCAATTGAGTCCAAAATTTATGTTGTTAAGTGAGACATTTGTTAAGTGTGTTTTGCCCTATTTTATGACTTTTCTTGCCACACTTGTTAAGTAAATCACTGCAGTTGTTAAATTAGTAACCCTGTTGTTAAGTGAATCTGGCTTTCTCATTGACTTGGCTTGTCAGAAGTTCAAAAAAGGGGATTGCAGGACCCTGGAGACACTGCAACCGTCATAAATATGGATCAGTTGTCACAGATCTGAATGTAAATCACATGACCACGGGGATGCTACAAAGGTTGTAACTGTGAAAAAAATGGTCTTTTTTCCCCCAGTGCCGTTGTAACTTTGAACAGTCACTAAATGAACTGTTGTAAGTTGAGGACTACCTGTATCCTCCCTTAAACTATACTTGTGCATTCAAATCCTTTGTGGAAATATGTAGTTTTTGTGAAGCTTCATAGGAATGGGTTCCTGCTTCTGATATCTCATGGGCATGTCTTAGCTTCCCATTTTTCTTGGCTTAGGACCTAGATATTTACAGGACCGCGTTCTACCAGCAAATACCTCCCACCAACCAGTACGCTCCCACAGAGAGGGCCTCCTCGGGGTGCCGTCGGCTAGACAATGTCGGCTGCCGACCCCCAGGGTGAGAGCCTTCTCTGTGGCGGCACCCACCCTCTGGAACGACCTCCCCCCAGAGATACGAACAATATCGGACTTTCATACTTTCCGCCGTGCCTTAAAAACTTACCTCTTTGTTCAGGCTGGTCTGGCCTAGCCTCATCTCCCCCCCTTAAGATTTTAGATTTTTTATTTGGTTTAAATTGGTTTTAATATTTGGTTTTTTTAGAATATTCAGCCATATGTTAATATATATTTTTAGTAGAGTTTTAATTGAGGTCTGTATATGTGTATTTTTATAGGCTGTACACCGCCCTGAGTCCCCTTGGTGAGAAGGGTGGTATAGAAATTTAATAAAGATAAAGATAAAGTTTTTTCTTGCCCATAACTATTCTTCAGAATGTCCATCTAATAGATGTCTTGGCGTGCCCACACACCGTGGCACTGAGCTATTGAGTTAGACAATCTTCATATCCTGCCTGATAGTTTCTAAGAATAACTGAAGCAGGGACTATAAAATACACTACAAATTCTATTTCTAAAGTTCAGAGTCATTTGAGCAACCATATATTCAAGAATCCTTTTAGGTTGCCTCTCAAAATGCAAACCCAAATAAAACAGGACAATAGTTAGTTTCAAACTGAACAGAATCTAGAGATGATAATATATATAAACCCAGCAGCTACTGTAGCAGCACAAAAATATGATAAATTCATTTTTAGGATTTTCCTACTGGGCTGCAGTGTTCTTTCTGTGTTGATTTTTGACACCTTTTCTACTGCAAGCATCAAGCTGTGTTGCAGTTTTGAGATTACAGTCAGTAGCTATGCCTGCCAAATTCTAGACTTCCAATTGCAGGTCAGCTACATCTGAAAAATGTAAGTACACCTTAAGAGGTTTGCAACTCTGCTTTACATCCTGTGAGAACATCCTGTAGGGCATTTCAAGCAAAGTTCTATCAACTGTCTCAACGCCAACAGCCCCTAACAACCTATGTAAATCAATTGTTGAACATACCTCCTTGACTGAATTTGAAGATCCAAATCTTTTGCCTTGGAAAAGGGACTTGGAAAAGCCATATTGAGAGAAAGTTTCTTTGCTCCAAGGAGACAGAGAAGCGGTGTGTTTCCCCAGACACATTACTTGCCAACAATATCAATTGCTTGCCGGCAGAAGAGTATACCATGGTAACCTCAGCTTATGTTTACAACTCAAATACATTGCTATTGGTTGACGAATCTATGGGAACTTTTCAAAATGCTCTTTAATTGCTTCAGCTGTAAATCCCTTGAGATGGGGACAATGCAATATTTCTTAATAAGCCACTTCTATTGTCACCAAACAAACAAAAGCCATTGCAATCAGCAGGTACTACGTAGTTCACGAGTACATGACAGTTTTCACTTGTTTTTCTTACATGAAGGGAAAGGGCTGCTTTGTATGTATGATTTGCTCCATTTTATAAGTTTTCTTGCCACAGTTGTTAAGCGAATTGTTAAGCTGCAGTTGTTAAGTTAGTAAAGTGATTGTTAAGTGAACTTGGCTTCCCCATTTGCTCGTCAGAAGATCACAAAAAGTGATCACATGACCCTGGGGCACTACTACTACTTCTACTACTATCATAAATACATGACAGTAGCCAAGCGGCCAAAGTTTGATCACATGATCACAGGTATGCTGCAACAGTCCTAAGTGTGAGAACGGTGATAGGTCACTTTTTTTCAGTGCCGTTGTAAATTCGAACGATCACTAAATGAACTGCTGCAAGTTGAGTATGATCTGTATATATCCATATATTTGCTATACAGTCTTATAGGACAGGCAACAATGGGAGAATAGAAAAGGAAAACAGTCTCAGGATTCTTCAGCATTTTTTGTTTAATCCCTGAGTAGGCCTTAGGAACTGAAGCTGAGTCCATACTAAATAATTCATACTTCCGAAATATCATATGATTTCAGTGTAAGCAAAATGATTGAATTCCTCCCCTCTCAATTGTGAAATTGCTAAATCATCCAAAAGTTCAAGGCCAAGAGCACTCTTTCTCTGTCTTTCAGAGCAAATGATAACTTAAAAACCATTATGTCAAGATTTTCACCGAGCCACCTGCTGCTGTGTGCTACCTGCAGAGATTTGACATCAATTGTAGCAACTGGGTAAGAATGACTGGAGTTGCAAAACAGAGATTGTGGGAGAACAAGATGGAAAGAAAGACTGGTCTTTATAATATAATGATATAGTATAGAGTACATCTCTACTCCTCTAGACAAAAGATTAAGGTGAAGAATCAGTGCACTGATAACAGAGCAACATATTGTCAAGGCCATGGTAAATGTTATTGTAACATGGCTATGATAGCTGGATCATCAGAAAGACTGAATGAATTTCATTCAATGCCCTGAATGATAACACCAGGGCCTTCACCGGATCCGCTAATAATAAAGCTACAACTTAAATGTGTAGGATTCGACAAATCTGGGTGGTCAGGATATCCCGGGATAATTAATCTGCCTGTTTCCCCCGCCTGGACAATAGACAGTCTGGTGGCTGGTTTATCTGGATGTTGATTGGTTGTTTCAGTTTAGAGTGCTCCTATTTAAACGGAGCGAGATAAAGATGCGTGTTGAGTCGTTGCTAGCCTGCTGTTACTGTTTCAATAAAGCGTTGCTGTTGCACTCTGTGGACTCCTGCCTTTTCCTTGTTGCACGAATCTAACAAAATGTTTGGGGCAAAGTCAATGGAGAAGACCTTGATGCTTAAAAGATCTACAGCAGCTACACAAGGGCCCTATAGATTCCCTAAGAAGATTGAACTCCATGTGCGGTCTCCCTAATAATTCCATTCTCTTCAGTGTAGATATTGAGACATTATACAAACCATCAAGAATATAATTGCTGATATCTACAGAGCACAACTTGCCACCTGACTCTGTGACTCTGTGCTTGTCCATAGCTATTTCACTTTTGGCAATGACAAATACCTACAAATCAGTGGCACACCACATGCATGCTTTCACAATATGTCAATGTTTTTAGGTTGACATATTGAACAAGTCTACTATCTTGATATCATGGTAAAACTACACAATGGAGACATAAAGTTCACTTTTTTACAGGCAATCTACAAATTGCCATGCATTCCTATAAACTTCCAGAATCCATCCAGAACACACTACCAAATCTATCATCTACAAGCTAAACTCATCTACTACTGCATTTGCTTTGACCTGCTAGGCAGAAATGCTCAACTACTAGAGTTAAACTGGGTATTCAGGAGACTGAACTACCCACTCAATGAAATCAATAAACAAATTGGTTAGAAACAGAATGATTCTAAGAAGGACTTATTAAAACATGGAACACAGAATACCACTAGTTATCTGCAGCTCAAACTGGTCAAACACATTCTTCATAAGCTACATCCCATACTGGACAATGACACTGTTCTTTTGTAGACATTAGGTGACAGATACCTACTTCTATATCAACCATCCAACTTGAAGTGGATTCTCACAAGCAACAAGAAACCACAGGTCAATGATGCCAACATGGGAACCAGACTCTGAAACATACCCAAAGTCTACTTTGCCCCCACATCTACACCAATAGATCATCACAAGATAGCAGCAAGTCTGATGGTGATTAGAAAAGAAAAATACTGTAAGTGTGCATACAAGGATTAGAGATTAGAAGTCTTTATCGTGGCCTTTAATTGATATATGCCGCCATCTGCCAGCAGTACTGCTCCAGATTTGACATAGGATAAATGAGAAAAACTTTGCACAAAGAATGAATGTGTATAAATTTGACATCAGGGCTCAGAACAAGGGCAAAGTTATATCAGAGTATTTCAATTTCCCAGAATGCTCTATTGAAGATCTCGTTTTCTCGTTTTGGAAAAACGAGACTTTAACAGCACAATTAAGCCAGAGACAGCTGAATTTGCGTACATTAAAATGTTTCAGACTATCCCAACATGTCTCAACAAACATAATGGATTTTTAATACATTACAATTGTTAATTTAGTCTGTCTGTCTCACATATAACCTGCAGCTCATGAAAGCTCGGCCTTTTAATAAAATTTGCTAGTTGGAAAAGCTGCTACAAGACTTCTGATTTTTGGCATACACAAAACATCTACTTTGTGATACAAACCTAGCATTTACTAAAGTTATAGACATTTTTTTAAAAAGATAAATGCCTTTCTTATGGGAACATTTTTATCTCTAATAAATAAGGATTCCGATAACAAAACATGAAGTACTTCTTTAAGAAGAAATAAACCTTACTGTGTTGCTCCAAGGAATGTATTTTGTATCTGACAAAACCAAATCTATGTCCTTAAAAAGTAGCTGCATTGTGTGAGTGAATTACAATTCACAACTACTACTGCAATTTATATGCTTTTTTTTACAAATACAGCTTGTTTCAGAGTAAAAGATTTCAATCCATATTAGATATACTGATGAATTAGATGCCCATTTGATTTAAACCAGGATGGAGAATTTATTCCTCTGGTTCATGTGTGTGATCAGTGACAATGTTGTGATGATGACCGATTTCCTGGTATTTTGTTATCATTAATGTTTTTTAAATATAAGAAAAAACGTAAAACATGCATACTGCTGCAAAATCAAAACACACACATGATGTGTTTGTGCAATTTGTGCAAACAAAATTCAGAAAAAGGAAGCAGCCAAGCATATTAATTATACATGTTGGACCATAACTTTTCTTTGATAGATTTTACTTCAGTGGTAGAGAATACAGTTGCATGCAAAAAGTATCAGATTCTATTCTTGGCATCTTCAGATGGGACTGAAAAATATTCTAGTCTGAAAAATACAGCTTATCAGGAGAAGATAATATTGGGCTAGCTTTACCTATTGTCATAATCAGTGAAATGTCCCCACATCCTTGTTCATATTCCCCCCAAAGAGTATCTTCATTTACTTTGGTTAGTTTTCAGGTTAGTTTTCATCAGATTATCATATAGGAATCAGCATATTGTCATCATAGTGAAGAATGAGGAAAGGCAAAAGTTGTACACTCCAGAGTCTTAACCCAACAGTATTTATTTACTGCTGGTGAGACACACAAAAGAGCAATCAGCAAGTTAGTCCAAATATCCAACCAGCAGAAGTCCTAGTCAAGATTCTAGACACCAAAGACTAGAAAGTGACAATCAGGATATCTTCTGATACATTGTCAAGTGGTGATACTTGTGAGTTATAATCAGAGGGTCACAGGTAAGCAAGACTAACTTCCTTATATGAAAATCTGGCTCCTCCTAGTCTCAGTGAGATTGCCAAGTCTATCTCCTTCATTAAAGGAGTTTTTGTCAGATGAGCTTACAATACCGATGTAAATGGGTAATAGACCAGAAGATTGGAGGTTCTTAAATTGTTATTTCCACTATGCCACAAGGCATGCTAAGAGAAAGGGTCTGTTGATTATGATTAACTTCCTCTTTCATTTATTCAGTGGTATTGATCCAGACTAGGTGAAGTCATGCTTAATTAAATAAAATCAGAAATTGGAGCAGGACTACACAAAGCATGTGTGTTGTCTACCTTTATTCTTAATTCAGATAGATTAAAGACTAAACTGTTCACCATTGTGTACAGTTCCATCCTGCAAAGGCTCTGTATCTCAATAAACAATCCCAGTTTATTCTAAAACAATCCTGCGAAGTAGATTAAGATGAACCTAGGTCTACCTGATTTTACACTTTTACTGTGATACCACATGGATCCTATTCTCCTGTTTGTATCAAGAAATGGACAGTACAATCTATGTCAATGGTCTGATTTCACAGAGTAAAAGACGAATGAGCTTTGCAATTCCATTCTGTAAAGCAGTGTTTCTCCATCTTGGAAAATTTCAGATGCATGGACTTCAACTCTCAGAATTCCCCAGCCAGCCACGCTAGTTGAGGGATTCTGGGAGCTGAAGTCCACACATCTGAAAGTTGCCAGGGTTGAGAAACACTGCTGTAAAAGATATGCAAATGACTTGATGTGAGAAATTATTTTGAAATGTGAAATTATTTTGAAAATGACTAAGAAAAATGGTCCGAAAGAGGAAAATGCACACCCTCACACACAAAATAACCTGGACCACAATCAACAAGATATTTTTTCTTTTCATTTCTCTTTTTGTGAGGAATGTATTTCACAGTTAACCTTCCCTCACCAACAGGGCATGAGGCCACAGGCAAATCACTGTGAACTGGACAGAGTAATTAAACCCTGTTTTGTGCTTTAAGCTTAAATTCAAATGTTAAGTGATGATTAGATGGCAGGACATGATCAGAATGATATTAACGAGCTTTGAGGCATGATGATGAAGTGATCTCTTTGCCCTTCTAAATTATCATAATATAATTAACAATATGCTAGCTGTTTCAAAGCATTCTAAGCAAGCAGGAAAAGGGTTCATTCCAAAATTAGTCATACAAGATGATTGTAGGGAGTGAGTAATCTGATCTTGGTCTTCACCTGGCAAGTAATGATTCTAGAACCAGAATGAATTATAGTAAAAAGGAATTGTTCAACCCGTTTCCCATAGCAGCAAATTCTCCTGCACCATTATTTGTAGCCCTCCCCAATGTTTGTGTCCAGTGGGTTTCCAAGTCATGTATAATTGGTAATAGGAAACATGGCACCTAAACATCTATTCTTAGATTGATTTTTTTGTTCCCTAGTATAAAAAAAAATAGCATGCCAATCATGATACATATCTGCAGTTCCAACTTTGTGAATTTTCCCCATGCTTTCTCTTCAACTCTTAGTGAGGATTCCCTAATATATATGATATGATAAAGATCATGCTGAAATTATCTAGTTTAGTATATACATATTTTGATATGTACTCTTTCTTCAGAGATCTTTATCGGTAATAATTGCTAGATGGAAAGAATGAACATTTTCAGGGAAGTTAAAATAGCATTGAAAGGGGAGAGGTGAAAATCAATCCAGCATGAAAAATAATCAAACTAATATTCATGACTGATAAATACAAGAAAATTCAGAAGAAAATCTGGTCGAACAGCAGTGAATAAGACTATCCTAATTAACTTTTGAAAAAAGAAAGCAGGAAATACTTTAATGCAGTTTTATGCACTTACACAGAACTTCATTGTGAAGTGTCTGATAGTTTCAGCTTCGTCCATTTCTGATTTATTTAATCAAATGCCATTAAAATGATGAAAATCTTGTCATTGTTCTCACTGACATGTGCTTTCAGAGGAATTGTTTCGTGAGTTGGCTTGACAAGAACATAAGCAAACTTCTTTAAAAACATAGCTAAGTGCCTTATTCTATCCACAGACACTTGGAGAACATGACTTAATAATGCTGTTTACCTCATGGCTACCATATTCAGTAAAATTACTTTGTGAGATTCTCCTGCTGGGTTTCTTAACCCTTTGAAACTTATTATATAACAAGCAGCGCTCTGTGATGACTGTTTAAGGCAAATTTAAAAGGCCCATGCGATGCAATCAGAGGCCCAGTAGCTTAGCCTGGAGACAGCTTCAGAATTTGGGGATACATCGTGGCTAGTTAGAATCTAGGAGACACAGATCCTCCAGGATCATAGCTGAGACTATGGAAGTAACATCCTAAAGAACAGAATGCCAACCACAATTATCCTCATCTGGACCAGTGTTTTGGTAGCTCATGAAGATGCAAACTTCAGAGACAACTGTAAAAGTGATCAACCCAGCCTCAAAACTGCTATTGCAACATCTCATCGAGACAGTTTTCAAACGTACATTTTTCTTCTTGGTAGGTAGGTAGGCCAGAACTGAGAGGAATATGTTAATTCTTCAACTTTCATGCAGGATGTTGGTACTCTACTCCATAATATCTTTCCCCTCTTTTCTTTAAAGTTAATAGTCTGGTGGCAGCCAATATGATGACATTGAAATCATTATCATCTATAAAATTCTGTTTACTCTTCATATAGGATAAATGTTTCTGTCATAGAAATTTTATTTCATGACCAAAATAAAACACAACACAATCAGCAGATTGATTTACTCAATCAAGAACCAGTTCAACCTCTTCTCAAATGGAGGAAGACAATTCAGCAAATAGCTTCTCTTTTATACTGCTTGGCTGCTCCACCCCTCAGCTGCTTCATTAAATATGTGATCCATTCCCTAGCTATCTTATTAAATGCACATTAATCGCATGGATTGCATTTACAAGCCAGCATGATGCTCCACTCAGGTACACGCATTCTTCGGATGCCGATCAAACAGGTTACAGATGCATTTGGCTACCTGCTGAGATGAGCTGAACTTTCTGGTGAGTTGAAAAGTTCACTTAAGACTGTGCTGTTCATTTAATTACAGCAAGATTTGCTTTAGTAATCAAAAGGAGAGGGGAAAAAAGTCAGTTTCTACTGTTTCTGGCTTTTACTATACTGCGGATTAATGACTTTAGGAAACAAACACAACACACATATGCAAGCAATACAGACACCAATTAGAGAGAGAGATTGATATAATGATTAAGACACTGTAGTAGGAACCAAGAGACTGTGAGTTCTAGTCCTGCCTTAGTTATGAAGCCAACTGGGTGACCTTGGGCCAATCACTTTCTCTCAGCCCTAGGAAGCAAGCAAAGGGAAACCACTTCCAAAAAACCTTGCTACAAACCCTGTGGGGACTATTCCCGACAGTCTCCAGGCGTCAACATGGAATCAAATGTGTGTGTGAGTGAGAGAGAGAATATAGAAATATATGGATATAAAAGAGAAAATATATAAAATACAAAACTCTATGTTTCTGTGTGTAATACTAAGCCTTGCAGAATACTTTCCAAAGAAAACAGGATTAAATAAATGATAACTTGGTAATGTATGAAAGCAACAAGAGGAATGTTGTTCCCTGTACGATGTTTTTGGAAATACATTTCACACCCTTCTGATTCCAGGTCAAACCTTTCGTCTTGTACAATGGATTTTCTCCAGAGCAGATAAATAAATATGTCAAAATAGTCACCAATATCGAGGAGAGTCACAGTAACTTGGCAATAAGTGCTTTTCTTGGCAAATGCACCATTTTTAACCAATAGTTTACCATGCACCTTAAAGAATGCATTTAATGAGGATTTGGGCAAAGGATGAAACCATAGTGTTTACCTGCTTCCCATCTGGAACTCTTCTACAATCAACAAATGTGTGGAAATGGATTCGCTGTAAATGTCAGTCATCAAATGAATATGGAGCCATAATATTTCAGCGTGCAGAAGAAACAATTGCCTAGTGCAAAGTTTTCCAAATTGATTAATCCGGACCCCCAAGGTTCGATGGGACTATTCATTGTTGCTATTATAAGTAGTCCTCAACTTATGACCATAATTAAGTCCAAAATTTCTGTTTCTAAGCGAAACATTTGTTAACTGAATTTTTGCCCCATTATATGACCTTTCTTGCCACAGTTGTTAAGTGAATGACTGCCATTGTTAAGTTAGCAACATAATTGTTAAGTGAATCTCGCTTCCCCATTGACTTTGCTTGTCCGAAGGTCGCAAAAGGAGATCTCATGACCCTGGGACACCACAACTGCCATAAATATGAGTTGGTTGCCCAGTGTCTGAATTTTGATCATATGACCATGGGGATGCTGCAGTGATTGTGTGAAAAATGGTCATCACTCACTTTTTTCAGTGCCATTATAACTTTGAACGGTCACTAAATGAACTGTTGCAAGTTGAGGACTGCCAATATGTATTATTATTATTATTATTATTCATAGTACTATTAGTTAAAGTGGTATTTATTAAATTATTTTCATAAAATAAATGGTTTTGGGGGGGTTGATGAACAATTTGAAATTTCATGAAGGAGTTGATGAGCTAGAGATTTTGACAGCATTTCATAATGCAGGGTGCTCGTATTTTGTAATTCCAGGAGGAAGGAGGGAGGGAGGGAGGAAGAGAGGGAGAGATGGAATGAAGGAGGGAGGGAGGGAGGGAGGAAAAGAAGGAAATCTGTAATTGACAGAGTGTTTTGACAGGTGCTAGACCATCTCTTAAGCCATCTTTTAAAATCTATTCTAGGTTTTATTTTGCCAGAATAAGGCTTCTATGGATCTGCCCAGGCAAAGCAGGTGCAAAGTTTGATAGTGGTCCTGCACTGTCTCTGGAGGTGGCATCCATAGGTGAAGCAAGTGTACTGTCAAAGGCCGCAACACTCAGATTTACTCTGTGGTAAGATGAGCATCCAATTAGATAGATAGATAGATAGATAGATAGATAGATAGATAGATAGATAGATAGATAGATAGATAGATAGATAGAT
>JANHFO010003828.1:19074-30657 GCA_032468095.1 Pareas carinatus
TGGTATGTTTCTTTCTCTCTTTCTTTCTTTCTCTTTTTCTCTTTCTCTTTCTCTTCCTGTTTGTGTCTGTGTACATCCAAAAAATGTTCAAGAAGTGTAGCATGGTGATGATGATAATAATTATAATACATTAAATTACCCATGAAATTAGAGTAAAATTTGAAGAAAAAATAAAGCAGTATCCACTGTGTAATGGAGCTTTTCTCTCTTCTATGAGAAGTTTCTCAGATCCTCTCCAGCTGTATACCTGGAAGCTGACAGACTCCTTGAAGTGAAATCGAACATATTGCAGTCTATAGAAAACGAAGTGAGTGAAGCGTTGCTCCAGTTAAATAGTTGTATACTCTCTATTTATCGGTCCTCCACTACTTTTCTTCTTAGATGGTATTGTATAGTAAATGATTTATATGGTTGTACTGTATGCTGAGCGAAACTGGCTGTGTTGAGAAATCTCTGCTTATTTTGTCAAGTGACACCAAACTGCAGTGGTTATAACAACAGTTATACATTAACAACAATTGCACAACATCATCAGAACGTAAATGCTACCGTTATGTACTTAGATGTTCACATGTTGGATGCAAGTGTACAAGCTGCAGCATTTGTATGATAACATCATTGCAAGTGTCATCATCCCCACCTCCCCCCCAAAATTGCTCCCTATCCCCAGATATCTGGTTCCTGGTCTAACAGTATCACAGAGCAGAAATGGCCCTCGAAAAGTGTTGGCAAACACTCAAGAAGCCAAAATGGGTGCTGATGGATCTGCTCAGAAGAGAAAAAGCAGGACACGATGATGGGCAAACGACAACTTCTTTATTAAAAAGTAACTCAGAAAAAACTCCAGATGCCAGCTTCACTTCCTTATGTTTAAATAGAAGCGCTCCGTGCGCTTTAACAAGTCAGGGTTCAGTCAGAGTCGCCGGTCTGTCTGCTGCCGAAGGGGGAAAACAGGAACCAACTAATTACCTCCTGCAGCAGATCGGCAGGCTCCTGGATCTTACACCACTCCTTCCTTACATGAAGTGGTCCGGAAACACGCATATTGCTTTAAATATGTTGGGCGGTGTCACAACCTATTGGACTTGCGCAGTGCAGTGTTCGTCAGAGCAGTAAGTTGGGAGGACGGGCCTGTCGATGTCTCTGGGGCTTCCAATTGAAGCTCCTGGATGGCATCAGACCCAGATCCCAGTGAAGGTGAGGACACATCGTCCGCCGCTCTGCGCTGGGATGTCCCGAAGTCTGGTAAGACCTCCTCTTCCTCTGGGTTGAAGTACCCTGAGGAGGAATTTAGGTTTTCATTACAATGGGTAGCAGTTTGAGCTTCGGAGCGATTAGGGTCCTCCTTACACAGTTGGTCAACATGGCGCCACCATAGTCGACCATCAGCCAATCTTATGGAGTATGAGCAGGGACCATTGACAGACTTTACCTGTCCACATATCCACTTTGGGCCTTGGGCATAATTCTTTGCCCAAACTGTATCTCCCACTCGGAACTCCCTGGGCACTTTCCCAGACTCTGGGTGGCACCCGGAGCATAGTCTGGATATAGTTGATGCAGGATTGAACACAATTTATGCCCAAACAGCAGTTCGGCCGGGATTTTCCTGGTAGCCTAAGTGGGGGTAATATGTTGCCATAACAAAAACTCTTCTAGATGGCT
This sequence comes from Pareas carinatus, assembly GCA_032468095.1. NCBI lineage: Eukaryota > Metazoa > Chordata > Lepidosauria > Squamata > Pareidae > Pareas > Pareas carinatus. Next base: position 20,740 of record JANHFO010003828.1, read on the forward strand.
CTGCCAGTCACCGGAGTCCAACCGACCCAGGGCTTCTTTGGTCAATCTGACAGCTCGTTCAGCAAGACCATTTGAATTTGGGTGAAATGACGCTGTCAAGGCATGACGGATGCCCAGTGTTTTCAAGAAATGGTCAAATTCCTACTTTTCTCTAGTTAAAGTAGCAGGGTAACTATTTCTTTAAAGTAGAAATCTGTCATTACAGGAAAGAAGGGGTGGGGAGCGTAACCCAGTAAGGAATGTATTGCCCGGGCTGTTTATAGCTTCAAGGTCAGGTGACTGCCAAGGAGATGTCTACATCAGGAAGAAAGACATCGGCTGATTTCCCTGTGACCTCTGAGGGGTCAGTCTGGCATGTTTCCTTTCTTCAGGAGGTGGCCTTGTCCTGTAGCTCTTTGAAATCATTAAACCCCAGATCTGTTCACAATCTGTGTTGCGTGATTCATGAACAATTGCAGGAAGGACTCCGACAGAAATCCTCAAAACACGCGCCTATAAACTGTGGGACATTATCATTCACTATTATGCCTGGCAGCCCATGCATTAGAAACAAGCTTTGCAGGGTTTTGGCAACTGTGGTGGCCATAGTACTTGACATTAATTTTACTTCCATCCATTTAGAAAATGCATCAACAATTATTAAGAATATTTGCCCATGGAATGGTCCTGCAAAATCCAGATGGAGGTGGGACCAAGGTGCCCTGGGACGCTCCCACTACTGTGCTGGGATTTTGGGGGGAGCCGGTCTGGATTCTTGACAGATCGAACTTTTAGCTACTATGAATATTCTGCAAGCAAGATCAACCACCGTGTGAGCCTGGGGGACAGGGCAGTCAGTGTAGGGTGGTCTCCTGCTAGAATATCCAGAAGGGGCTTGTGATCAGTGATTAAAGTAAAATGGCGGCCAATGACATATTTTTGAAAACAGCGGACAACCACAACTAAGCTAACACCTTTTTGTCTAGTTGACTGCAGTTTCTTTCTGCAGCTGTTAATGTACGGGAATAGAGCGCCACTGGAGCCTCCAAACCATTAGGCAACTGGTGGCTTAGCACAGCTCCAATGCCAAATGGAGAGATATCATACATTAACACCAATGGAAGCTTATATTATAGCGAATTAACACTTGATCGCTAGACAAAAGTCTTTTTAGAGCCCTAAATGTTGTGTCCTCCTTGGGTCCCCAAAGCCAAGGGGTCTTTTTAAACAGCAATCTATGTAATGGGTCTGCTACAGTTGCTTTGCCTTTTAGGAAATTGTGGTAGAAATTAATTAAACCTAAGAACGATTGCAGTTCCGTTTTATTTGTTGGCACGGGAGCAACCTGAATAGCTTTAACTTTATCCTGAGTAGGGTGAATGCCAGTCCCATCGACTCTGTAGCTGAGAAATTCCACCTCAGGCACCCCTATTTCTCATTTATCTTTCCTTAATTTGAGCCCTTTGCTGCTGAAGGTTTCGAATACCTTCTTTAGCCGGGATAATAATTGTTCCTTATTGTCAGCAGTGACAAGAATATTGTCAAAATAAGGCATGACCCTGGAGATTTTTTGCAGAAACCATTCCATTACGCTCTGAAAAATTCCTGGGGCCACACTAATGCCATATTGCAGCCGCGTTACTTTGAGAGTACCACGGTGAGTCGCAATAGTTTGTACCTCAGCCGTGGTGTTGTCAATGGGAAGCTGCTGATAAGCCTGGGCCAGGTCTAACTTAGTAAAAATCTTGTCTGGGCACAGGGAGTGAAGCAGGTATTGGATTACAGATACTGGATAGGCAATCTGCTGGAGCGTCTTATTTATGGTATACTTGTAATCCACACAAATACGGAAAGAGCCATCCTTTTTTACTGGAGTCACAATTGGGGTTTCCCAGCGGGCATGATAGGTTGGGACCATAATACTTTGGGCTATTAATTTGTCCAGTGCTTCATCTAATTTTTATTTCAATGTAAATGGGACCCTTCACGATTTTAGTCTTATTGGTGTAATCAGGGGATGTAGATTTATAGAAATGGGCTTCCCTATGTACTTGCCTAATTCTTGGCTGATTACATCTTGAAACTCCATGATTAGGTCTTCACCCCAACTCCATTTTGTGGCATGTATTCCAGTGACCTCTAAACCAAGAGGACCAAAACATTCCAAACCCCAAAAGGCTTGGCAAACGACCCCTCACAATAGCCACTGGTAGCTTTCCCTTGAAATGGTGGTAGGCTACCGGTATGTCCAAAATCCCTAACATCGGGAGTCGGTTGTCCTGGTAGTCATTGATTTTCAGTCTTTGCAGCTGCAGTTGGTTTTTTAGAGTTCCTGGCAGGACCTTCTTCAGGCTTGCCCATGACATGATTAAGATAGCTGATCCTGAGTCCACTTTCATCTAGCAGGGAGCTCCTCCAAAATGCACAGTTATGTTGATTTTCTTACGAGCCTGCGAGCTGTTATTATCGACTTTGATCAGGAAGGTGTCTGATGATTCTGCTGGTTTCTTTGGTTTTCCCATCTGTCTGGGATCACAATTGGGTTTACTCTGCCCGAATTGTGGTAGATTTGTTTGTGATGATGGCTCTATCAGTTCAGGTGCTCTGCAGACTTTGACCAGATGGCCCCTCTTCTCACAATGCCTGCAGATTACATCTCTAAAATGGCATGATGTTCTGAGGTGCTGGCCATCACAGATGGAGCACCTGCGCTTCAGGTCAGGTTGGTTTTTCGTTGTCTGGTATACCTCATGGTTCTCCTCATTGGAATCCCCATACGACTCCTCGTATCTGCCCTGATGCACAGCAGTTGCTGCTTTTTTGGAGGTGACAGTTCCAGCCAATTTTTGGAGTGACTCTGCCACATTAGCCTCTATTTCAGCAGCCCTAGCCTTGTCTCGAGCTATCTGCAATGTTAAATTTTCGTTAGTAGCAACCTGCACTGTAGTCTCAAGTCCCAAATTCCAAAAATTATTTGATCTAGCAAACTATCATTGACATCACTGAATGAACAATGAGTTGCTGCTTTTCAAATGCGGCCACAAATTGGTTTATTGACTCTCCCGCTAGCTGCATTCTATGCCTGAATTCATGCCTTTTAACAAATTTTGATGACACGGGGGCATAGTGAGCCTGTAGCGCATCTTTTCTTTCCACAAAATTGCTTGGAGTGTATTCGGTTCAGCTAGTGTTCTTGCGGAATCGAATACTTTGTGGCCACAATTGCTTAAGAATATTGCTTTTCTTCTATCATCTGTGAGGTTTGCTATAGCATGGGAAAGTTTGAAGAAATCGAATCATGACGTGAATACTTCCCATGTTTCCTTCGCCGGGTTGAATGGAGCCGGCGGGTGGATTGATGTCATTCTTGCTGTAAATTAAGCAGTGCCTTCTACGATCTTCTTCGTCCTTTTCTTCCAGGGAATCCCACCTTCGTCACCACGTGATGGATCCACGTGGAAGATAAAAGGCAGGACACGATTGTAGGCACGATGGTTCTTTATTAAACAGTAACTCAGCAAAAACTCCACACGTTGGTTTTGCTTCCTTATTTTTAAATAGATGCGCTTCGTGTGCTTTAACCAATCAGGGCTCAGTCAGAGCCACTGGTCTGTCTGCTGCCGGAGGGGAGAAACAGGAACCAATTAATTACCTCCTGCAGCAGACCAGCATGTTCCCGGATCTTACAGGTGCTGTTTCCATAAGATCCCCATTGTGTATAAAACTAAGAGATTTCTATAAATTCTGCTCTGTTTATGTCTTGATCAGAGAAATACTGGCACATTGAGGACTTTTAAAGTAGAAAAGTGGGATTAAAACTTTTAAATTAAGTGAAATAATAATTGGTGTATTTCATGGAAATATAAGTCCACAGGTATACATTTAAAATATAAATAGTTTCAGGTGAGGGCGAGAATGATCTCACTAGGCAGTATAATTTCCCATGAACTTTGTTTTTGTTTTGTTTTGTTTCCTATTTTCTTTGAGAGGTTTTCAGAAAGATAGAATACATTAATGCATTTTATAAATGGATTCATTGGTGTTCTAAAAATTGCAACTGCTCTCTTTGAATAGGAGCTATAAACAGATGCCATTAAGACTCAAATCTGAAGTAATAGGGTTGCTAATGAATGTTAATGAAGTAACGGAAGAAGAATAGACACTGGATTATTCAGGGTGAAACCATCTTGGTTAAAAGGAAAATTTTAGAATTAATCCTCTCCCCTCCCCTTCCAAAAATGTCCTGATGTAAATGATTCCTGCTTCATCTATGTGATCTTTTACATTGAACCCGTTAAAATGCCTAGAATTTAGCCAGGAGTTGGAAGTTGAAGGGATTTTTGTCTCTGAAACAGATTCTCCCTCAGGAACCAACAAAGCAGGACAAATCATTTTCAGATGTCTAATATTTCTCTCAGTGTAATTTCCAGGCCCAAACATGTTATTATTGTCCTTTTAAGATAAGAGGACTCATTCATCTGCAGCGGGCAGAGAATCATCCACTAGGCATGTCAGCTGTGGAAGGGGAAGTATGGCCTAATCGAATTTGTCGGTGAACGATGGAAGAAGTGAATCTTATCGTGCCCCTGCAAACACTGGGCTAGAATCGGCACTGCCAGCTGTCCTTTAAAGCACCATGTTTTTAGAAAGGAAAAGGAAGGGGCTATTCAAATTGTGCCCTTCAGCACTGCATGCATCTATTTTCTGGATGCCTTGTTAAAACAAATTTGAAACATTCACAAAGATGAGCCTTCAACTCCCAACACAGCCAATAAAAAAGGTAAGATTGTCTCATTCAGCAGGCAGATCTAAGAATAGCGGCTGAACGTTTAATTAGATAAAGTATCCTGCCACGAATATAGCTAAATAAGTTTTTTATTTATAGGAATATATGTATGTGGAAATGTAGGATAAAAGGGCCCTTCACTTGAAAATAGAAAAATGGAAACATAAATTCTGACATGATGATTTTAGCATCCTACCCTGTTTCCCCGAAAGTAAGACATCCTCTGAAAATAAGACCTACTTACAGTTTTGCCTATCACTGAAATATAAGACATCCCCCGAAAATAAGACCTCCCCAATAATAAGGCCTTGGACTTCCAGTTCTGGGCGGCCTCAGTGGAAAAATAAGACATCCACCCAAAATAAGACCTAGCACATCTTTGGGTGCAAAGATTAATATAAGACAGTGTCTTATTTTCAGAGAAACATGGTATAATACTAATGTGTCAGGCCTGCACATGCAGAGTTCATGCTAACTACTTTATTGTGTTCTGCCTATAACAAAGGTTTTCAAGCTAGGCTCCGTGGCAAGTTGCCAGGGTGTCTGCATTCAGGACAAGGAAAATTTGAAAAAAGTAGTATACATGAATTGCGGATTAGTAATTAGCTGAATTTGTGGAAATGGGGTCTGCCATGTAGCAACAATATGCTTTGGGGTCCGCAGCTTGAAAAAGGTTGAAAACCACTGGCCTATAATACAGAAAACCCCCCAGCCCGGCAGCCTCCTCTTAGAAGCCTCTTAGATAAGGCTCCAAAGAACCTGGAATGTGGGTTGGGGGTCAGTCCTAGGCCATTTGCAGTCCCGCAGTGACTTCAGACTAGTTCCGTGCTTGATCCTTCCTCCCTGCCAGGCTGGGTACTTCCCAACATAGTGAGATGTTTGTCCACCATTAATTAGAAGTAGCTTTGAATCAGAGGTTTCAGATAACAGTTTGTTTATTTATTACACGTCCAGAGCAAACCTTAAACTGCCAAAATGAGGCCTCCTTTAAGGCTGAGGTCAGAGCATTTTCAGAAAGATTGGAAAAGCCTGTTCTGAGGATTTGGAACAGGACACTCCAAGGTTGGGACAAGAAGATTCAACTTCAACCCTTTTGTACTCCTTTAGATTCTTTCTCTAAAATGTCAGTTTCCAAGAGAGTAATTGACTTGAAATAGAACCTCCTCATCCAGGAATCAACAAGGTATTTTGAAGTTTAGCACAACCGCAAGCCTCTGCTCACAATGTCAGTTAATCTTGTACTGAAGCTGGTTCTGCACATTCCTCTAATAACCACTTTAACTTTAAAATGGTGTTCTGTGAGTTCCTGTTCTATATTTGCTCAGAAAGAAGTCCTGTTCTTTTAATTCGGCTTTATTATCCATAACATGCGTAACAATATCAGTCTTATCCCTAAGCAAATAAATCCATGGTTGTTTTTATCATTTAAACGGTTTCCAAATCTTCTCCAAATGTCTTAAAAACACATGGACAAGCCAACCGGAAACAGACTAGAAAATTGAACAATTTGAAAATAAATCCAATGAAGATGATATTTAATGAATAATTTTTATTAAGAGAAAATTTAACAAATATTTTAAAAACTGCAGAAACATACCCTGTTTGTCTGAAAATAAGACCTAACCGGAAAATAAGCCCTAGCCTGATTTTTCAGGATGCTTGTAATATAAGTCCTATCCCAAAAGTAAGCCCCAGTTAAGATCGTCAGCCAGATGGATGCATTTAGTACTGTATTTCTCAAAAAAAAAAGACCCAACCAGAAAATAAGCCCTAATGCGTCTTTTGGAGCAAAAATTAGCAAAAATAAGACTTGGTCTTATTTTCAGGGAAACACGGTAGAAGAAGTAAAACAAGGTGATTCTAAAAGGGCAACAGAAATAAGTGGAGAATAATAAAAAAGAAGAAGAAAGATACCTAAAGAAGCAGCTTCCAATTTTCTTTGCAGCATGTAGAAACCTAGCAATTACCATCTCCACCGTCCCATACTGCGTCATAAGTACCTTCTTGACATAAACAAACCTTTTAAATCAATACATTCTGAAATCAGCAGTTCACTTTTATCTATTTTCGGCATAAAGTCTATACAGAGTCTATAAAAGTAGTTGTAATTCACTCCATAATTAGACAAGTCAATTTAGGCAGTTCTCCAAACTCAGTCTTCTTCTCCAGTCCATTCCTCCATTATGCTAGAATGATTTTCAAAAGGGACACTTTGACTAAATCAGATGTCCTATACATTTACTTAGTTGCTTGCATACTTGATTTTTAAGGCTGCCTACTTGCCAGCTGACTAAAAACATCAACATACAAAATAACAAATTCATAGAAAAACGTATCATACAGGGGATAATGAATTCCAAATACATGGCCAAAGAGATCCACACGTCATCCTGGACCAGTCTTGGCGGCGATGGTGGTGATGGAAGAGGTGCTTTACAAAAGCCTATCAGAGTTGGGAATGTTTGGATCTCAGAGGCTACCAGTCTACAGGACTGGCACAGAGGCAAAGAAGGCACCTCCCTGGGCTTCATCAGGTGGCATTGTTTTATTGATGGAACCCAAAGCATGATATTCCTGTCAGCCATTGTGGAGTTAGTAGAGACAGCTGAGACAGTCAATTCAGCCCTCCGTGTCATGTAGGGCCATCAGCACCTCCAGCACTCTGATTCACTTTAAAAGAATTAAAACCACATACATTTCTTAAAGGCTTTTATCTTACATCATTAAAGCAATTCCAATTTAATTTCTTTTACTATTCTACTTGATTACTGCTTTAATAAAATAAATCTCAAAACACCCGTGAGACTATTTAGGACAACCGTGTTATACAAAGTAGCCCATATTTTTAGAATGAAATAATTATACCAGTGATGTTTCATGAATTTTGTGTCATGATACATCCCAGTCAAAATGATGAGCGCTAGACTTTGACTCTATCTGAAGTAGAGTAACAGAGACTAATCTGTTTTTCAAATAACAGTGTATGATGATTGCTTTTTTTTAAGAGTTGAATTCTCTTCTATTTTAGACTTTGACTAAAACTGCCATTCCCAGCTGGGTTAGACAGTTGTTCATACCATACTACAGGTTGACCTTGACTTACAATAGTTCACTTAGTGATCATTCAAAGTTACAATGAAAAAAGGGACTTATGACCGTTTCTCACATTTACAACCATTGCAGCATCCCCATGGTCACTTGATCAAAATTCAGGCACTTGGCAACTGACTCATCTTTAAGACGGTTGAGGTGTCTTGCGGTCATATGATCCCTTTTTGCGATTTTCTGACAAACAAAGTCAATGGGGAAGTCAGATTTATTTAACAATCATGTTACTAACTAAACAACTGCAGTGAATCACTTAACAACTTTGGTAAGAAATGTCACAAAATGGGGCAAAGTTAACAATAACTGACTCACTTAGCAGCAGAAATGTTGGGATCAATTGTGGTCATAAGTCGAGGACTACCAGTATTAGCTCACATACCAAGATTAGCAAAGGGCGTGTTGAAACGTCTTCTGAAAACAAATCATTGTTGCCTCTAATGAAAAAGGGGTTATTGTTATGTAGCGTGGGAGTCAGACACGGACACAGCGGTGAACTAGCAACACATTTATTCATCAATAACTGAGATAGCGGGCACACACTCCGCGCCTCTTTAAATATCCCATTCATTCAAACTCCCCAGGCCCGGGGGCCCAGCCAATCGGCAGTGGAAGCGCTTCCTGGTTGCTTGCGATTGGCGGTTTATTCTATGATCCGGCTTGTTCAATGACGGCCTGCAGTTTTCCCACGCTGCCAGTCTCCGGATATAGCTGTTATACTTAAAATTAATTAATTAAATTAATTAATTAGAGGCCATTGAGTTAAAATTTATTCCTCTTTGAAATTTGGAGAGTATTATTTCTGCTTCACTTTCCCCAATGTTTCCTATCACTTAAATATACATTCTCAAATTCTCTGTCTGTAAATTGGGATGCACAGAATGTCTCTGGCATCTTTTGAATCTGGCTTCCTTTTTATTTTATTTTATTTATTTAATTTATTTTTATGTTTATATTCTAAAACAATTAGAGATGATCAGTTTATTTCCAGTCTATCTCCCTTTCACATGTCTTCAACCATAGTTTTATTCTGTTCCATTTGCAAATTTAATTTGAAGCCTGCACAAAGTGTTATTTATCTATTCTTAAAGGCACCTTCTCATGAAATATGTATTTGCAAATGTTTCTCTCAAGATACATTCTTGTATATGTATTTTATGCTAAATTTATTCATTTCTTTGATAATTCATTCCATTCATTTATTTCTTTTCTTCAGAAGCTCAATATGTTATACACAGCATTCCATTCCTCCACTTTTTCCACACAATAAACCTGTGGAGTAATCTGGACTGAGAAGCAGTGGCCAACTCAAAGCCAACCAGTTGTTTTTCCATAACTGAGGATAGGCTTAAACCAGCCTCTAATTGATCATAATCCAAACCCTTAACCATTATGTAATAACAGTTTTCTTACACAGAGATAGCTAAACCAGTATGTAACGTGCATGTATTTTAATGTATTTTAAAGATCATGACTGAACCATGACATACAAATGAGATAAAGGCACTTTGGTCTACACATTCATTCATGAGGAATGGCTCAAGTAAGTTGCTTACAGAATTTTCAAAGACCGAGTACCTGAAGACAGGATAGATCTTAAGACACTTTGCTTCAAGAAGTAAAGAATATGATTCCATTAAAAAACCTGATCCAGCATTTCAGCATTGATAATCAAGTGGCATCTTGCACCAGGCCTACAAGGAGCAAACTACCCCACAGGAGACTGGGAAGACTGCCTCATTATCTTTTTGAATCCAGTAGCTGTTCCACTTTGGTTATGGACAAGATCCAGACCTGTTTCAAGCACTTCCAGATCTGTGGTCTCACTCTCTTTTTCCACTCATCCCTCTGTATGTCTATCCTCTGTTTATCTCTGCATGTTTATCTCTGTGCACAGTGGTCAACTGTAACCAGGATGTGTCAATACACCCATTATGTCCTTAGTTCCAGCATCAAGATTATATCAATATAGTTCTTCTTTGCACTGGAAGATATGCAAAGGAGCACTAGTGCTCTGTGTGTGTGAGAGAGAGGGGGGGAGGGAGGGA
>JANHFO010003828.1:33898-44453 GCA_032468095.1 Pareas carinatus
TATCATTTTTGATAATTGAAAATTCTACATATTGTAAGCTATAATTTTGTTTATTGTTGACCAATAAAAACTTTTTCCATCGGACACGATGGAATAGAAGAGAAAAAAAGTTGGGCTCAAGATAATGGCAGTTAAATATGCTCAAAGTGGGTCTATTATGAGCAGACCTACGGAATTCTATCGAACTGAACTGTAAATTAATAGATGGGAGAAAGTGAGGAACAGTGGTTTATACTGTATAACCAAATACAGATATTTCTCAACTTACAACAGTTTGTTTAGTGACCATTTGAAGTTACAACAGCACTAAAAAAAGTGACTTATGACCTTTTCCCATACTTCTGACTGTTGCAGCATCCCCATGGTCAGGTGATCAAAATTCAGGCACTTGGCAGCTGGCTCATATTTATGACGGTTGGAGTGTCACAAGGTCATCTGATCACCTTTTGCCACCTTCTGACAAGCAAAGTCAGTGGGGAAGTCAGATTCACTTAACAACTGTGGCAAAACAGGTTGTGAAATGGAACAAGATTCACTTAACAATTGTCTCACTTTGCAACAGAAGTTTCGGGCTCAGTTGAAGTCATAAGTTGAGGACTATCTGTAGATATTCAATATATTACAGGAACAGGAATTTAATTTAAAATATCCAATCTCTGATCAAACACATCCAACAAAAGGTAATATAATATTTTTGTAAGACTCTTCCCATTTAGCTGCTTCAACAAGCAGACCCTTGTACTCTTTCACTTGGCTGCTAAAGTTATTTTTCTGGGTAAGAAAAACAAATATTACTTGAATTCCTGCAGAGTTATAAAATCTTTAAGTTAACCACATTAACCTCTTATTTCTTTATCTGCCACCCCCCATGGATGCTGTCCTTCCCACAGATGTCCCCTGCAGATGTCCCCCCTGCAGACTCCCCCACCCCCATTGATGCAGCAACTCTCCCTGCAGACACCCTCGATACCCCCCACAGATGCCATTGCCCGCCTGCAGATGCCTTCCATGCAGATGCCCTGATGCCTCCGCAGATGTTCCTGCCCCTCTGCAGATGCCCCCAACACCCCCACAGATGCAGGGAGCCCCTGAAGATGCAGATGCCCCTGACAGATGCCCCTGTTCCCGCCTCCTCCAGGGCAGTCCCACTGGCCAGATCCAAGGAGGCTGTTGGCTGGATCTGGCCCATGGGCCTTGAGTTTGACATCTCTGATTTAGACAGTGTTATGGGGAACAGTATGGAATGGTTTACGACTGTTTTCTTCTACGAAGTGTTCAGTCCTGGGAATTCCTTGTGGTCTGTCTTTCAAGTCAGATTTAGTTCCAACATTAGTTAGCTGTCCAAGATCATATTGGGATATTATTTTATTGCTCCCCTTTTAAATGTAATTTAATCAGGCCTATTTAATTATTTTAATACATTCTTAATTTGTTTATGTATTTGTTTGTGCTTTTAAACTGCCTGTAAGCCACCCTGAGTCCTTCGGGAGAAGGGCGGGATATAAATAAAATTAAATAAATAAATAAAATAAATAAGTATGTCTGGACACACAAGAAATTTATCTCCGGTGTACATGCTCTATACCTACATCAGCTTTTTAAAAAGAACACTAGAAAGAAGTTCAGACATCAGAGATCAGAAGCTAGAGAAATAAATGTCGGAAGCCAGGATAGATCCGTGATAAAACATTTAAGAGGAGTTATTTTGGGTTGAGTTTCTATTTCTGTGAATAAGATGGCTTGAAGATATGCCTTGCCGATAAAATGAGAATGTCACAGCATTGATTGATCTGCACCCAAAATGAAGAAAAAAAGTTCTTACTTCCTTTCTGACCAAAGCAGATAAATTAGTGGAGTCACTTCAAAGCCTAAGATGCTTCACTTCCTGAAACTAAGCTGCTCACAGTCACTAATTGAAGGCATTTTGTAACCCACATACATTCAATTTCCATTCATTTTTTAAAAATTATAAAATGCATTAACACCCTGATATTGTCTGATAAGTAGATATTTAAGCATGATAAAGGCAGAAAGAGTGAAGATAAAATAGCTCATTAACATCTAAAAAGAAAAATAGAAGTTCCTCATCTAAAGAAAATGGCAAATTAACATAAATTAACATATGAGCACCATTACCATGTGAAGCATGTCTTAAAATAATCACAATGCGCTTCATCTCTGATAAATACGCTTTATTTTTCAACTTGTGGGAGCATCTCAACCTTACAATTTTTAAGAGAGGAAGCTTTTCACTTCGAATTCCATCAGGAAATGAATTGTAAACTAGCAGTGAAAGGAGGCCCTGCAGGTTTTACTCTGCTAGTTATAGCCATCTATAAGGGTGGTGCCCATCTCCATTGACCCAGAGCTGTCTGAAGACGTTTTCGTGATCGTGTGACTAGCATGACATCATGCCACAGCTCAAAGACAATAGCGAAACCCAGAACACTGTAACCTTCCCAACAAAGTGGTACCTATTTATCTACTTGCATTTACATGCTTTCAAATGGCTAGTTGGGCAGGAACTGAGGCAAGTGTTGGGAGCTCACCATGTCAGGCAATGGAACGACTCAAACCATTGGAGTGTAGACCTTCTCTGGTGTCTTTTAAGCCAGGGGTTCCCAATCCCTGGTCCATGAACCAGCACTGGTTTGCGACATACCAGCACCCAGGCTGTACAAACAAGTCAAGCCCCATTCGTGGGATGCAGGCAGCATGTAAAGCCACTCCCCCTTCGGTCAGCAGAAAAACCTTTCTCCATGGTTGGGGGGCACTGTTTTAAGCCACTGAGCCACTGCACTTCTAACAATAGCTGTTTTAAATCTGTGAGTAACACTCACTGGTTTGCTAATTCTCATTCGGGAATCAATGCATTCAAAGTGCACCAATTTCTTTTCTTAACTGTGGATACATTAATGTTGCAGGATGACACTTGTAGAAAACAGAAGGAGCAAAAGGATGGGGGAAGTTCTTTGACATACAAAAATTGCCATTTATTCCCCTACCAAATCACTTCACTATTGAAAGGATTTTAATTAACTAGACACCATGTATTATAGAACAGTAGGTACAGCAACACAAAAACAGTTTAATTTTGCATACAGCACAAGCTCAGATGTGTTTGTTCTAACTAAGGCACATAAGACTTGTAACAGTCAGTGGTGATAAATGATCCATACCTCTCAAAACGCTCACCAAATCAAGGTGATTGTCAGAAGAAGAAAAATGCAATTCTGTTAGCACAGGAACAAGCAAGTTGATTCAGAATAATTTATGTCCTCCTTATCGCTTAAAATCAAAATGTTATCATTTGCTGAAATTCTGCATTATAGGCCTAGCTGTCATATAATCATGTGATATGCATGCTATAATATCTTGGCTGTTTTTTCTTCCTCTCCCCAGGCTAAAAGCAAGGCTGGTTTGTTGTTAACAATGCATTTTAATTGTAGTTAAGGTACCAGGGTGTAAACCAGGAGACCATGAATTCTAGTTTTGCCTTAGGGATGAAAGTCGACCGGGTGACTTTGGGCCAGTCGCTCACAATGTCAGGCTTGGGTAACAAACTGGTCAGTCAATTCCTGTGGCAAACAACGGATCAATTTTTATTTAATGGGGGTGTGGGGTGTGGGGAATATTTTCTGTCCTTGCATGAGAACACAAGGGAGACATGTACATTTTTAATAGTATGTCTCTTCAAAGGAAAGGAACTGGCATCTCCTTTCAAGAAGTTTTTTTACTTGTTTTCTGGGTAGGGAGGAAAAAGCAGAATAGGGCAGAATTCATAAAGATCATTTTTCAGACTGTTTTCTCCATAATATGGTTGTGTATCTCATTTCTAATTACCAGAACCCCTTGATGTGGATTATAATTATTTGATACAGTCAAAACATTCACATTCCTCTTAGACAGTTGAAATCTGAAAAGACAGAAAAACCTGAACTTTTGAGAAAAATAAGCAAGAGCAGCTGTGGAATTTGCATATTTTCTTCCCCAGCAGTCTCTTTGGAAAATGAATTATTTTTTTTACTAAGGACGGTGATCCACAGTCTGGCACGCTCTGAATATGTTGGATTGTACTTTCCATAGTTCCCTGTTAGAAAACCAATTGTCCATGCTAGTTGGATGTCCAGGCAGAAGACTGTTGCTTTTCATTCTCCAGGAAAAAAAAGACCCCAAACTCATGGATTTGAAATTATGACTGCCCATATATTGCAGTGTTTGCTTTCCTTTATTGATTTAGGGATCCTTGATTCTCCTCTGGAATGACCACCTTTGGGTGATAATGCCAACCATGTCATGGAGCTGGGGAGGCAATGTGCTTGGCGAGCACCACAAGTGAGAGACAGTTGGAGATGGAAATGTGTGCTTCAACAGCATAGTAAATACGGATGGACTTCAGGAATATGCTCTCAAATAGAAGAGACAGAGAAATTTAGAAGTAATGGAACCATTGAGCTGGAAAAGACTTTAGAAGTCACAATTCTCCTGCCCAGTACAGATCATTAGAACTTCTTTGACAGACAGACCATCCAGGTTCTGAAAATCTGATATAAATGAAAATTTACTCCATTGTATGTCAACCTGTCCCATTGGCTGACAATTTGTCAAGAGGTTGTTCTTGATGTCTAGCCTGAACTTTCCTCCTTATAGTTTTAACTGTTTGGTTCCAATCCTGCCCTTTGAGAGAGGGCCTCATCAGGATGCCGTCAGCCAGACAATGTCAGCTGGCGACCCCCAGGGTCAGAGCGTTCTCTGTGGCAGCACCAACCTTGTGGAACGAACTCCCCCCGGAGATACGCACTATCTCTGATCTCCGGGTCTTTTGGCATGCTCTCAAGACTCATCTTTTTATCCAGGCTGGGCTGTCTTGATTTCCCATATGTCTCCCTGCAATGGGTTTTTAAATTGATTTTAACTAGGTTTTCACTTTCAAATTGGTTTTAAATTAGGCAGCAAGTATTTAATTATTTTAATTGTTTTTAATGTTATATTTGTATTATTTGTATGTTTTAATGGCTGTTCACCGCCCTGAGTCCTTCGGGAGTAGGGCGGTATATACATTTAAATAAATTGAAATTGAATTGAAATTGGGACAACAAAGAATAAACTCTCTCCCTCTTCTGTGGCAACTCTTCAAACATTTGAAGATTACTATCATACCTTGTCTCATTGTTTCCCTAAACATTTCCCAGTTTCTTTAAAGGTTCTTCAGAATGTTTGGTTTTCAGAACCTTTGCCATCTTGGCAACCCTTCCCTGAATTTGCTCAAATCTGTCACTGTCCTTTTTGAACAGCAGCAGCCAGGATTGGATGCAGGGCTCTAGAGGGAAGGGCTACCAAGATGACAAAGGTTCTGAAAATCAAGCTTTCTGAGGAACCTTTAAAAAATCTGGGATATGTTTAGTGGATCCGACCACTGGTAGATCTCTTTTATTTACTCCATGTTGCCTTTGAAAGAAGTAGCATCATGATGGGCTTCAGATGGTTTAGATGTCCATTATAATCACCAATTGCAAGGGTCTGTGGAAGTTGTAGTCTACAAAATTGAAAGGTCATTTTTGCCTTATCCACTTAAAACAGGTTTCCTTGGAGATAGGAACCTAAGCAAAATTGAGTGGCTGCTGCTGATAAAATTACTACATACCTGGCTGCACCATTGTTGCTGGGGGAAAAAATATCAGAAGGAAAAGGTACCACACTGTGGCCCCTCGCAATTGTTGACATTTCAAAAGTTGAGTGGGTGTTACGAATCATGCAGATAACATTCAAAATATGATTAACATGGAAATAATTTGGGAATGATTACCATTTTGAAGCAGAAAGTGGATTGGGTCACAAGACGATAAGGGAGAAACATTGCCAGTAAGGCCCAAACTTAATTTTAATTTCAAATCTGTAGTGTTGACATTTGTTTTGCCTCTGGATAGGTGCAGCTGTGGTTTTCATTTTTCTGTCAAGTCATCTGTCAGTCAGAAACAGCAGCTTAATTTTTCTTTTTTAGTGCCTGGAAGGACAGAAAAGAAAGATATAATCTTCTGAAAATTTGAACACGGGGGAAAGAACTATATTCATTATAATTTTAAATTAAAATGGGATCCTGGACATTGACAAATATTCAATAATAAGCCTACAAGTTAACATTTTCATCTGATGTTCTCTGTTAGCATACCACCGAAATGTCATCCCTCCTGCCTCTTCATTTCATAAAGGCAGAGTTTGCATCACCCAGTGGGGAAAAGAGCATCTAGGCATTCCTGGGAGGAGTGCTTCAGGGAAGAAAATGGAAATGACCCTGGAACCTAGCATAGACTCAATGGCCAGAATAGCCTGTGAAATCTAAGTGTCCAAAGCAGAATATAAATCTATTTTGTGTCTTTAAAATTATACGCACCATCTGAGCCCCCAGAGCTATTTTTGTCATCTCAAGGGCTTGGTGGAATCTTCTCTAGAACCTCTACGGGGATCTTATGACTGATGATAAATAATGTATTTTTCATTTTAAGTAGATTAGATTGTGCTTCTGTTGACAGATTTCTTGTTTCAGGCTTCCACCATTTATTAAAGAGCAATTCTGGACACATGACAGAAGATTCTGAAAAAGCCTGTATGTTTCTTTCAGGAAACAAGTTTTAATCTACCAGATCAAGCTTATTTTTATCATATTATTCCCAAATTATAATCCATGTGTGGTATGGGTATGAGATTAGATGGCCATTTGTCTGAAATAGCATAGGGTCTTCTGCTTGAGTAGAGAGTTGGACTTGAAGACTTTGGAGGCCCCTCCCAACTCTGTTATTTTGTTATATTTAGCATACCCTAAATCAGCGTCCCCTACCTGGTGGCTTCCAATGAATTGAGACCGCAACTCAAACAGTCATGCTTCCTGTAAGTTTATTTATTTTATATATATCATATTTAGAAACTGCCCATCTCCTTCACAGAGCCACCCTGAGCAGTGTACAAATGAACACAAAAACATAAAAGCCATATATAAATGCCATAATAAAAAGAGTTAAAAAGAAGAACGAAGTAATTAAAATTAAAAAGATGGGAAAGGGGCTTTGGGTTGCTAACTAGCCCCCACTAGCCTCCTCTTCTGAGGGTCCCAAGCAAGTTGGCAGAGACGACATGCCCACCTGCCATTTCCAAAAGATCAGGAGAGTGGGGGCCTGCTTCACCTCTGGGGTGTGTGTGTGTGTGTGTGTGTGGAGAATGTTCCATAGGGCGGGGACAATGTCAAAGAAATCTTTCTTCCTGAATCGGACCTCTTTGACTGATGGGGTCCATAGCTTACCTTCTCTGACTAAGCAGGTGGGACGGGCAAAAGTAATGAGGTGAAGATGACTCCGTGGTAAGTAGCAGCCTCACTGAACCCGAGAGTATCACATAGGAAAAAGATGCCCAATCACAAATTAGTAAAAAAAAAACACTTGGTAATAAAAAGTCCAATTAAGATGAATCTGCTCAACCTAGATTGATATCTGTACCTGATATTGATTTTAGGCACTATCCTGTTTCCCCAAAAATAAGTCCTAACCGGAAAATAAGCCCTAGCGTGATTTTTCAGGATGCTCGTAATACAAGCCCTATCCCAAAAATAAGCCCCAGTTAAGGTCATCAGTCAGACGGACACATTTAGTACCACATTTCCCCCCCAAACAAGACCTAATTGGAAAATAAGCTCTAATGCGTCTTTTGGAGCAAAAATTAATATAAGACTCAGTCTTATTTTCATAGTAACAGATTTTACAATAAATGAACTGAGGGGCACATGACATGGATTTTGTAACTTGTTAACAAACATAGTTACCTTGTATTTTAATTTGACTTATTATTTCTTTTAAAATGATGTTCAGGCTCATTACAGGAATGTAGGAATGGCTTTTAATATTTCTTAGACTGAAAAGATAACCTACAGAAGGATGGCTGGAGATTATCCCTTGATAAGAAATTTTCTTAGTGTCAACTGTCATATGGTTATCTAACTTCAGACAACCTTTGTAGTTGATTAACTGTGCAAGGAGAGGTTACTCTTGTCTTGTCCAACCAACTTTCCTCTTTCATTCTTCGTTGTTGTATTAACTACAAAAAAGAATGTAAGATGGACCTCGGGATTCTCCCTTTTCATAGGGAGATCCTACTTTATCAGGGTATCCTAATAAACTACTTTTAAAGGATCTTCCAACTTGGCTGCTTATTGGGAAGGTAAACCAAGGCAGAACCTAGAGCCAGATTTGGCTATCAAACTACAATAGCAATAGATAGCAAAAAGTTTTGCAAGCTGGCAAAGAAAGAAAGGGAGACTCGGATGGCCTTGTCTAGCTTATTAGCTTTCATCAGCGAGGCAGACCCTTTTATGGGATTCAGGCCTCGGCTGGGTTACATGTTAGGCTAATGTTAGGCCACTGAGCCACAGATGGTTCCTCTCTTTGTTGACTTGTAGAATAGCAATGGCAAAAAAAAAAATGGAAATATGATCGATCACAGTCAAATCATGGGCCAGAGATAGATACACTCCAGATTGTTGGGTGACTTTGGGCTAATCACTTTCTCTCAGTTTAACTGATCTCATAATTTTCTAAGGAAAAACTGAGGGGATCCCTAAACGAGGTCTGTCTTGGGCAAAATAGAAATGTCACAATAAAGGTAAATGTGGGTGGGTATCTACAGTAAATTACACTGAACATTGTCCTGAGATTATGTAAATATTTCTAGAGCTCAATGTGTTGACAAGGGCATTTTATGGTGTTTTAATATTTTAAATGATCAAGCACAATTGTTTTGCCTGGCTGCCTACAAATAGCGACATTAAGTATATAGCTTTGGAATATATATGATCTGCTTCTCACACTGAGAGTAGAATCCTGCTAGTGGAGAGGGAAAATTACTTTTTGATTTATACAGTCTATGAAATAGGATCTTGTACCGCTATGACAATTATGGGCTTTTCCAGGATGACCTTTTCACCTTCTGCACCTTAAGTGATTACCAGATCCTGCTGTTTTATTCCTATTTGGGAGACCATCTTCTAAACTCTCAAGCTATTTATTCCTAAATCATTTGAAATGACTAAAGCTTGCACCAATAAAGCAGTTTCCTTGGGAAAACATTTTTAGAAATCGTGTTGAAAATGTATGAATTGTAAAACCAATATGAAAAATGTATACAGGATAAGGGATCATCATAGCGATTTCAGGTCTTGCAATTATTAGTTGCCTGGATGCAAAGTTACAATAGTATGTCTTGCTATATCAAGACAAAATGCGTGCAGAAACTACATAAAGGGTTTTTTTTCTAGCTTTCATATGTAATAATTGAGAAATGTTCTGTTCTGTTTCCCTGTTCTGTTTCTGTTAAATCTTTTAAATAAGAAATTCTGTGTCCGTAAAAAGTGGCAAAGCTAGAAAATATGAAGGAAGAATATTCCAATTTAATGCCACTGAGCAACATTCCTTAATCCTGAGATTGTAGATGGATGATCTCCCAGAAGTTGAGGAATTTAAACTTAATCTTTGTTTAAAGATGACTAGAAATAGGAGAGGCAGGCATCTTGTCTTTGGTTGTTGCAAAGAGCTGGCAGGTGGAGGGAAGATTGCCTCGATAAGTAAAGAACTAAATCTTGACAGCAACCACTCTTAAATGTTTTTCAAAACTCTGGGGAGAAAAACAGACTGAAAGAATATGAAGTGACCGTATTAATTTCCCATGCAAAATATCTTCCAGCATATAACAATTACAAGAAAAAATGCTTTTGAAAAAATTGCTTTTGAAAAACCCATTAAGCTACCAGAATTTTCTGGGTAATTGTTGGAGCAGAGTTTCCCTCTAAAGTTGGGGGAAGAAAAGTTTTGTTCCAGGTAGTTGCTATGAAACAATTTCTTCAAGCACTAAGCTAAAGAAGGAAGCAATTGTATCAAATCCAATTAGCTCCATATATTGTATTCTTTTCTCTACCATAAAGACTTTATTTGGAATAAATGATTTTCCCCGTACGTTATAAATGTTAGATTTCCCTCCACTCTTTCAAAAAAATCCTGGGCATCTCTATGGACAAGCGCATACCTTCATTCAGTTTTTACATATGGGTAGTCCTTGACTTATGACTACAATTGAACCCAAAATTTCTGCTGTTAAGTGAGACATTTGTTAGGTGAGTTTTGTCCCCTTTTACAACCTTTCTTGCCACAGTTGTTAAGTGAATCACTGCAGATGATAAGTTAGCAACAGGCTTGTTAAGTGAATCTGGCTTCGCCATTGACCTTGTCAGAAGGTCGCAAGAGGGAATCACGTGACCCTGGAACATCATAATCCGTCATAAACATGAGTACCGTATTTTTCGCACCATAAGATGCACTTCCCCCCCAAAAAAAGTGGGGGGGAAGTGTATGCACGAATACACTAAAAAAGCATGGGAGATTGCTCCGCAGGGTGCTCCAAAGTCCAGAGATTGGCCTGCAAGCCACACTGGAGGCTTCCTGGCACCCCGCGGAGCGATCTCTGGGCACCCGCGGGGTGCCGGGAAGCCTCCAGTTCGGCTTGCAGACTGATCTCCGGA
>JANHFO010003828.1:56245-67080 GCA_032468095.1 Pareas carinatus
CAGCATCACGCCGAAAGCGAAGTGCTGTAATTTGGGATACATGGTTAAAGCAGCTCCTTGTTTTGCACATCAAATTGTTCTCTCTTAGGTAGACACAGTGTAATTATCTAAAGGCCCCAGAAGCACGAGGAAAGCTTCCAAGCCTTGCTTTGAAAGACACAAACACAAAAAGAGTTTAAATGCTGAAATGCCAGCATAGATGATATAAGTAACTTTCAATTCAAAGGCAGTTGAGAAAAGGGAGAGAGAAAGAAACTGTGGTTCCCACTAGTTGGTTGCTTTTTAAAATCGTTTTATCTTTTCTTGCCCCTTTCTTTCCTTTTATTTCCCTTTATATGATTATATGTGTGTGTGTTTTGGGGGAATAATGACAAATAGCAGTAAAAGTTTAACATTTTAGAGATATTTTAGCCATTTCTTAAGAAGTTATAATGAACGTAGTTCTACACATTTCATGGATTCATAAACCGATGGCATAATAATGGTTTTTTAAATGTTAGAATACTTGTAAATCCTTTGTTTATTTACTGATGTTTCATTATTCACCCAAAAATGTCTTTTCCCACTTCTCCCCGTTCTTAAAATGTTTCAAGCAACTTATTCAAAAAGGGAAGGAAAAACAGTTCAGGGTTCTTTGGAAATAAATTTCAGGGTTTTGCAAAGGACCACAGCTCCCTGCACTTAGCCTTTCCACTTCAAAGCATTCTTCTGATCCAATTGTCCTATTGGTCCTTTCATTTATTTATTTTCAAACATGCCAGCATAGCAGTTACCTTCCTCGATTCTTCTTTTTAATTCTAATCAACTGACAATAATACTATATTACATTGATTATAAGATGCACCCTTGTTTCTGTTAGAAATAATAAATAAATAAAACCTTTACCTTGGTAAGACGTCATCGAATATAAGATGTACCATGAACACAGAGACACCAAAATACGGAAAAAAACACGTGTCTTATAATCGATGTAATAGGATAATATTGGGTACTGCAAACATGTATAATAGAATGACAGAATGACAGAGTTGGAAGGGACTTTGGATGTCAAGCAGGAAACTATATACTATTTCAGACAAATTGCTGTTCAATCTCTTCTTAAAAGCCTCCAGTGTTGGAGTACCCAAAGCTTCTGAAGGCAAGCCAATCCACTGGTTTATTATTCCCGCTGTCAGGAAATTTCACCTTAAATCTAGGTTGGTTTTCTCCTTGATTAGTTTCCATCCATTGCTTCTTGTCCTGCCCTCAGTTGCTTTGGAGAATAGGTTGACACCCCTCTTCTTTGTGACAACTCCTTAGATGAAGATTTAGACTCTCTGGAAAAGGCTATAATACTGGGAAAGGTGGAGCAAGAGGATGACTAGCAACAGGGTGAAGAAACTCAGTTACAACAGTAATAGGTATACCATTGGAAGAGCTGTAGGACCGGGCTAGGAATAGATCATCCTGAAGGAAATCCATCCATGTGGTTTATGAGACTCAAAAACAACTTGATGGCACATAATCACTCCAACAAGTAGACACTTAAAGCAAGTTGCACTGAATTCGGTGAAGTTCACACTTCACAAACGCCGGCTTATCGTGCTGAAGATCATAGTCATTCTCAGGTTATGATGGAAATGTTGATTGAAATAGGATTATGTGAAACTGTGAATTGAAACGAGGACGCGGCTATAATTTTAAGTAATTCTTGTAATAATGGAAAAATGTGGAAGAATGAAACAGTGGAAATAAAAGGCCAGGCTGGGTCTTCAGGGAAAAAAACCCAACAAATTACTTTCCTCAGAGTGAACTTCAGTTCCTTCAAGGGGAAAGTATTTATTATGGGCCTCATATTCACACTGCCCACAAAGTGTCACAAGAGCAACCATCCATCATAAAGTTCAGTGCTCAAGTTGCTGATAAACAAAACACTGTGTTAAAAATAGTACAATACATTTCTAGGTCCTTGATGTATATACCAAACTAATACCATTTAAGGTTTGATTTACAGCATTAACGTGCTGTTAGCAGCATTTATCTTGCCACATGTTCAGAACTCTTATTAGTTTCAGAATCATGTCAAATAAAAAGCATATTTTTTATTTTTTTTAAAAAACCAATTCTTTTAGCTGAGCTGCTGGCATTCTGTCAGATTTTTGTTCCTACAGTGGATTTCTTTCATTTATATTCCTTGCTTCTTTTTCTTTTAAATCAGAGAATAATATTCAGATTGATTTACCCTGCCTTTCTGGACAGATCTGTGCCTATGTGGATGGGTCTACAATTTATATATCTAGATGCAAATTGTGCATCTCAAAATTTATGGTGGACAAAAAAGTTAAAAGACTGTCTTAAGTGATTCAAAATATAGAAATATAGATGTTGGAGTAAAGATCTGTAATAATATACGCACACCATCACACCGTCTGATGTACTGTGTTATATAATTTGGATGCAGGTATTCTATAGAGAAGGGCAATATTTCTATCATGCTAATGCACTCAACTACAGAAAGTTGGACTGGCTGTTTCATGATGAATTATAGAGCTCAAAGTCCAAGACATGCAAAGAACTCATGAGAGGGGATGAAATTCGAAGTTTCTTTTAAAATGTTAAAGTTTGGTTAGAATGCAGTATTGCAGGGTAACTCATTGTTCACTGCCAGGAGTTTGATCCTGACCAGCTCAAGGTGGACTCAGCCTTCCATTCTACTGTAGGAAGAGATTAGACCCCCATTTATTTATTTGCCTTTTCCTTCACTTCAAAATTGCAAAAGACCAACCCAAAAGTCAGAGTAGAAGCACAAATGCCGTAATAGCCAGTCTATGTAAGCTTAAACAAAGTTGCAAAAGCAGAAACAAGGCAGGCTTTCCCATCCAGCAAAAACACAAGGCAGCAGAAATAATTGAATAGATAGAAACCAGATAACAACTGAAAACCAATCAAAACCAACTGATAGGATTAAAACTAAGGAAGCCAATATTTAAATTTACATTTCCCAAGCCCCAAGAAAGAACACAGTTTTTATATAATCCTCCAAGGCCAGGAAATACAGATTAAATAAAAGGCAAAAGAGATGTAAAGTAACAGCTTGTGAAATGTACCAGAAAAATATATAATCCATGTACCTGCTGAACTGATTTTGTCTACCACCCCAGAGGCATTCTGCCACTGTTTGCCTCTGGTTAACTAAATAAAATGGAGACCTCCTCTCATGCAGCTGCTTCCAATTCATTTCTTCAGCGTCTATATTCCAGTTTGGAACTGGACTGGATTTTTCTTCTATCAGTACTATTGCTATAGTCCAGGGTCAAGGCAAAAAAGTCAGGATGGTGACTGCAAGGCTTTGATTAAGAGTCACAATCATCATTTTGTGACATTTTCACCATAAGCAGACAATTTCCACACTTTGAAATCATATTCTAAAATATTGACTGACCAATTTATGAGTTTACAGGCTTCTTTTAAAATCATCAGTGACTTTGATGGAATTCCTTAGCTGAGGAAGGCTTTACTTTTTAGCAAAAAAATCAGAACCTCAACCAAAATTGAAATGGCAACTAAGTTAGCAACACAATGTATTTTCTAACTTGAAAGGAATAAGTAATGCAGCTTTTATTTAGGAACTACAATTTAATAAGAAGATGAGCTGGTCTCACTTAAAAAATCAGAGATCAGGAAATGAATGTGTTATGAGTTGTCAAATTTCAACTTACACCTGAGAGGATTGGTTGTTGTTTTTAAATCTTCCATGATACAAAAGGCAACATTTATTTTTGTTCTGTTATCGTTCCCAGTGCTTTCTTTCAATTCTTCAGTTCTCCTATTCCTGCATGTACGATGGTGCTTAATCTCCCCTTCCTCCATGTAGCCGACCCAAAGATAAATTTTCCCTGTAGTCCCAGGTTCTCAATGCATCAGAGCTCTTTTCTCTTTTTCTTTTTCCACAAAGTCACACATTCCCTCCATTTTCAAGCAGCTATAATATTATCCCCTAAAATATTATCTCTCCCATTTTTAAAAAGCTACAATATTATCTTTTCCTTCAAAAAGCCACACTGTTGTTTCCTACAGTCTTAGAGAGGTTTAGGGTTAGAATTTCTGGCCCAAGGTTAATCAGTGGAAATTAAGTTGTGAGTAGGTGTGAATTAAGACCTGGGATCTCCCAGTGCATTATAGCAACTTAAGCATTATACCACATAGGTTCTCTGTTCTTTATTTTGACCACCAGGGTTAACCAGGTATTTTGGGTTTCAGTTCCCATAAGTCTTATTTATCCCAGTCTGCCTAGAATTTATTGGAGTTGACATCAATTGATCTAAAGGGAACAGGAAGTCACCTTTATTTACCTGTACCGATAATGGCCCTCTCCTAGGGATTTTGCCTTAATAATTATTCTTTCTGCTGCACAGGTTGTCTTGGCACCACTTATCACATTCCTTTGCCACACAACCAATCAGCCTTTAGATGTATTCAATTCATACTAGCGCTTCCAACAAGTTCATGGCAGTGGAAAGGCAAGGAAGAACAGTTCAGAGTCACCCAAGAAAGAGAGCAACTCCAGTGTTGACAAAGCAAATTAAGCTGGAAAAGCTGCCAACAGGGTCATAAAGGAAGTTCTGACATCTCTTCAAGTTCCTCAGAATATGAATAGTCCTCTTCCATTGTTTTGCATATTGGGAATGTTGATCTGAGTCAGCAGCATCCTAAGTGACAAAGTGAACTTAGGCAGACTTTGGGGGAATTTAAAAATCTCACTTAGATTCCCAGTGTTAAGAATATAAAATTAGGACACGTCTGGAAAAACCCAGAGTTATGTGGTAGTCCTAGTACATTTGCATGGGATTGTGTTGCAGGCCAATAATCTCAGGATCTCAATTCTCCCATCAGAGTTGACTAATACAGCTGTAACACAATGCTATTGATTCTGGAGTCATCATTCCTATAATAAGCATTCGGAAAGGATGTTGCTTCAATTTGGCCTTCCGTATTATGTTACAGAACTAAAGAAATGTCTATGTAAACATTTTGGAGAAGAATGCACTGCCAGAGAACTTCTGCTCATCAACCAGAAGAAAAATGCGAGGATGGTTTCTCCTCCCTTGATCTCTAAGCAACATTTTCTCTCTGAGAGTCATGTGGCCCCCTCAGTCTGGTTGCCTTCTGAAAGATCATGAAGAGCTGCCTTGACCCCAGATTCTGGACAGGGTGACAGACAGACAGACAAGAAAGAATTCTACTCCCAGAATTCCCCAGACAGCAAGGTTGGAAAACCCTGCTGTAGAGCAGGGATCTCCAGACTCGACAATCTTATGTCTTATGGACTTCAACTTCCAGAATTCCTCAACCAGCCATGGGGAATTTTGGATATTGAAGTCCACAAGTCTTAAAGCTTAAAGAGAATGGCAATTGAAATGTCTGCAAGAAGCACGGAACTTTAAGGAAGAGCTAAAAAGTCAACATCTTCAAACATTGGATAATTCTGCCAGAAGCTCATCTGTGTTGCTCTACCACCCAGTCACGGTAGGTTCATTACTCTTTGGGCTGTCCTGTGACATGGATGAACAAATACCAGCTTATTATGTAGGTGTGTGCTTAGGGTTACAAGAAACTCATTGCCTATCAACTGCTTTACTGACTAACCTTTTATAAAACTCTGTAGAATTTGAATTAGAAGTAGAAGTAGAATTATTAGAAGTAGAAGTAGAATTTAGAAGTAGAAGTATAAATATTAGAATTAGAAGTAGAATTAGTAGAATTAGAAGTAGAATTAGTAGAATTAGTAGAATTAGAAGTAAAATTACTTCACCAAGTGTGTCTGGACACACAAGGGATTTGTCTCCGGTATACATGCTCTATGGAGAGGGACGGCATATAAATACAAACAAACAAACAAACAAATAAATAAATAAATAAATAAATACAGGCTATAATTGACAGTGATTAGTCATAAGATGCATTCGTAATCAAAAAGTACATTCGTCGTGTAGAAATGATTGTGATGTTAGCTGGGCACTTTGGGGTTGCTCTTTATTAATCTCTCCAGTACAGAGATGATTACTCCATCCTGGATGGTGTATAAAGAAAGAAACAATAAAAACTCCCTAAAATCATGCATAAGAAAGCAGTCTTAGCAGTTTTTTCCCTGCTAAGAAAACTTCCATTTTATATTCCTGCTGAGCTGTTATTAAGACAGAGGTACAGGACATAAAAATGGGGGTTGTTATAACATTATTTCTCAAGGTAGATAACTCTTTCATTGGCTTATTTACCTTTAAAGTGGTTTAATCTCCAAATAGAAATAGGTGATAATATATGTCTCCAGGCTGTGGAATTTTCACTGGTGGATTCTTGGTGAAAAATGCAGGTGTGTTATTCTAGATGATTCACTGTGATGATTGACGCCTTTCTTTCATAAACACGCCTCTGCAGTCCTTGGTGTTTTAAAGAGCCTCTTCTATAGTTGTACAAAAATAGCCTGCCTTAAAGGTAAAGCAATAAAAATATTGCAAACAAAATATTGGAGGAAAATGATGCATTCCTCCTCTGAATGCTACCTACATTTCACATATTTGATAACTAGATTTTATTATTGTATGTAACTTTGTGGAACTTAGAGTGACTTGATTCTGACTAATTCAGGTTCATGAGTCAGTTTGGAAAAAGTCAATTCACATGAATACGCAGAAATATTCAAATCAATTAAAAGATTCTAATCTGCTCAAATCTGATTTTCCAATTTGATTTGGAAAAGTGATAAGATTGGACTGAACTACCTTTGACTCAGCTCTCTAAATGAAAGTTTTAATACATGCATAGACTCCCCACTTTTAATGGCACTCCTTCCCACTCTCCAAATTATAAACTGAATGTTCAGTGACTTTGCAAAGACATTTCTGCTCTGTTTTGTTTAAAGCATTCTGTTCCTTGATCTGACTAAGCAATATGGTTAAGACTTTGAATGCAAGCGACATTCAAAGGAGAAGTACTGGCATATCTGGCATTCATCAACAACCAACTGCTAGCAGAAACAGTTCTGTTTTTTAAAAAACTGCAGTTGTATTCATATGTGCCAACAAGGCATTTGTCAATCAAGAGCAGAAGTAAGTGAATTTCTAAACATCAAAACATAGTGAAACTAGCTTCCAAGTTTAATTATAGATCATAATGAGATCTTTTTTCCAATTCACACATCTTTCAGTGACATCTGTCAAAACTAAGACTGGACTGTGTGAGTGTACAGAGTCATTTTGACTGCCCACCCTACCCTCCCAGTATTGAGAGAGGATGTCTTTTTGAAAGGTTTCATGAAAGCATGCAGAAATATAAAAGTGCAGATTTTTCAATTGAAAACTTTGATGTGCCATGACCTGTTTCAATTTGTGGAATTTCAATTCCCCATCTGTCTGTTAATGGTACTGAAGCTTTGCCAAGGAAAAGGTCTCCAATAGTAGAAAAATGTTTCCAAGCAAAATTTTGATTCTGACTCATTTATAAAATTGTATTGGTGATCCATACAACATTATTTGCCATTTTAGATGAAGTGTGGCAAATTGAAGGCAATTCTGTAAAAGTAGAGCTGATGACTGAAGACCAAGGAACTGAGAAAGATTTGTTCCTTGGTACCTCTCCAGATAAAGAGAGGATGGGAGATTACCCACATGTGCTCCAGACAGCTGCTCCTGTGAGAAAACCACAGGAGAGCAGTTTTCTGCAGGTTTGTGCTTCAGGAGAAATCAGGATTAGTCACCTTGCTGGCGACCATAATGAAGACTTTTAAAAGACGCTAAGTTTGTATTCCTTACTTTCTAATCACTTTCAGAAATTGCTCATTAACTATTTCTAAACTATCAGAGACCTTCGGAATGACAAATCTAAAAACATTGAGCAAGTTTGTTTATAATCCTGAATGAAAGAAACCTTTAATTATAAGTTTAAAATTTTAAAGAATCTGAAATGAACAGCAAAAAGCTAAATAGGATTTTGATCTTACAAAGTTATGAACAAATTAAGAGTCCAGATAAAATGGTAGGATTGAAAACTTAATTAGAATTAAGTATAAAGTATAAATACGGATGTACAGATACCATCTTTGTTAGCAAGATCGCACACAGCATAGTGCACAAACATCATCGATAATCCGACCCACTGTGTGTACAGTACATGCTGTAGTGAAATCCTAGGAGGTACCCTTTCACAGATGTTTTACCTTTAAGAAGGCTAAATGGGTGAACTTTATCCAGAGCAGCTGGATAAAGATGTAGGGAAGATCAACCCAGATAAATATTTTATATATATCATTTTTATTGAAAATTTTAACAGCAATTATAAAGACTACTGCAAACCAAAATAGAATGAAAAAGGAAGCAAGAAAAGGGAAAAAAAGAAATGCTAAAAGTACAGAAGGAAAAAGGTTAGAAAACAAATAGAAAGAAGAAAAAAGTTATAAATGAAGATATAAAGAAGTGACTTCTGATCTTCATCACAGTTAAATTACAATTATGTTTTAACCTCTCTAAAACGACATGATTTTCTTCTTGCTATATTCTATTATGTGTAATCATCAAAACCATAAGTCATACTTTTTATTTCAATACAAGAACTCCATAAGGGATTTCTAGTCCCCAATTAATGTTGATGTTATCTTTTTTCTAAACAAACAAGTCAATTTAGCAATTTCAGCAGGTTCTCTGATCTTCATCAACCATTCCTCCTTTGTAGGTATTGCCATATCTTTCCATATTTCTGCAGTTATCATATATAAAAACAGTGACCCTTCCATGACTCTTTTTTTAACTGTTTATCTATCAGCCCAAGGAGGAAAAGCTCTGGCTTCAATTTTTAACCTTTTAAACCATCTGCATGCCTAACATTTTCTAGCTTTTTTAAAAGTTGTTGTTCTTACCTTTTTCCCATTGTCTTTATTTTCATTTGAATTTTATATTTAAAAATATATATAATAATTTTTTTATAAAGACAATAAAGTTCATATAATCCCAAACTTTAAACAGGAAAGCCCAGTGAAAACCCTTCTGTGAGAGAAATGGGGAGTTTCTAAATTTGATAAATGAAATAAAAATAACAAATACCATTGTCAAAGACTTTATCTGCATCGAAGAAAATTGATACAGCTTGTTTTTCATTAAGTTGCTCCAAATATTCCCAATTATTTGATCAAACTAAAGATTAAGACTGTTAGAAACAAAAAGAAAGAAATGCAACATTGGTTTATTTGATCACAGTTAAAATAAGATAGGTTGCTGCCCCTTTTCTCCATTTTGTTTTCTTTCTTTAAAGCTTTGTTTGTATTAGATTTTACTATTATAATAAAAAAATCTTAATAAAAATTATATGCAAGGCAACATTATTTACCATTTTAAATCTTCCGATGTTCTTAACTGCAGTGAAAAAGAGAAAGATGGAACACTTGCCCAATGCCTTTTGATCAATAGCTGTAGGAGCTACCTACCAGGAACCCCAAGTGGAATTGAGTCAATCATTGTGGCACAATATTCTGTAGCCTACAGTCCATTGAATTGGATAGCTGATGTATTAACTTTAGTTGAGAATATGTCTTCTCGGCTTTCTCAGATGTGAAGTGCTCCTATAGATGGGCTATAAACGTGCACTCAGTTGGGGTCCTTGGTGCTTTCTGAGCTTGATTTTCTTGCAGACATGTCATTATGAAACTAGGTAACAGCATCAGTCTGCACTCAGCACATTTAAGCAATGCATCAAAGACTTGGAAACCCAACAGGATATGTGTGTTCCACCAAGATCGTTTTTTCAGCCCCTTTTTACAACCCAGTGTGATACTTATGCCACATAACTGTTTCCAAATTCTGAATTACCTTCAACACTCTCCATAAAAGTTTTGGAGGACCAATGCAAAAAAGTCCCCCATGAGCTAAGACTGTGTCCCTGGGACAAGGAACAACAGCTCACAACCTTGCTACAATGTACAGTTCTCTCTTAAAGGGCTCAAGGACCTGCCTTATAGCTCCTTATCTGGTAAAGCATCTGATTTTTTAAAGAAAATGTGCTGTTGTTATCAAATTACTCTGATTCACTCTCCCTGAACGCAGCTATTTTGTGACACTGCCTGTAAAATTAGACAGATTTTGATTATCCACTGACAAGCTGTCGCCAACTATAATATTTTGTCTTGTTTTGTTTTTACTTTATTTTTTTTAATGTATTTTTATTGGCAATTCTGGTCATTGAGGATAATAAAAAAACTATTCATGTTCTTTTTTAAAATTAGCTGATGAATGACGATTTCCACGTACTACGGCAAGACATTATAGAAGTGAGGGCAAAAAGATAGTTCTAACTTACATTACGAAGCATATTAACTGAAAATGGCCACCCTGAAGAAGATCTCTTGGCTGTCGGGACTATCATTAATCAATTCCTCCCTCAACTGCCAGCAATGTTTTCAGCTACCTAGTTCATTTGGTTTTCACAGGGGTCAATTTCCCATTGCTTTTCTTCTATCTTCACTGCCCAAACCCTGCAAGGAAGTTTAAAAGCAATGCCAAGAAGACATGCAGAGCAGTGAAAACTACTGTCCTGTCCTAAATTTGTGGTACCAACACTCCCCTGCCATCATTCCCACACAACGCAAGAGGCAAAATGGGAAGAATTTTAACAATCCTATGCTCTTCATGCCTGCTGAAGAAAAGGAGAAACTGACAAAATACTTGTTGAATACATGGTCGCTGGCTTTCGCTGAAGGATCAGGAGGAATCTACAAAGCTATTCATCTATCACCTCCCAATCAGAATCAGAATCAGAATCAGAATCAGAATCAGAATCAGAATCAGAATCAGAATCAGAATCAGAATCAGAAT
>JANHFO010003828.1:67180-79346 GCA_032468095.1 Pareas carinatus
CAGAATCAGAATCAGAATCAGAATCAGAATCAGAATCAGAATCAGAATCAGAATCAGAATCAGAATCAAAATTTATTGGCCAAGTGTATCTGGACACACAAGGAATTTTTCTCCGGTGTACATGTTCAACACCTACATACATACAATAAACAAACTGTGATTACAATCATAAGATGCATAGAGAGCCAGGATGGTGCAATGTTTAAAAACAGCACTGCAGGCTATTTCTGTTGACTGCCATCTGCCATCTGCCATTAGCCATCAAAGGTTCAGCAGTTCGATCCTGACTGGCTCAAGGTTGACTCAGACTTTCATCCTTCCGAGGTCGGTAAAATGAGAATCCAGATTGTTGGGGGGCAATATGTTGACTGTGTAAACTGCTTAGAGAGTGCTGTAAATCACTGTTAAGCAGTATATAAGTCTAAATAATAAATAAATAAAAAGCATCACACTATAAACACAGCCCCTTTTACAGATATTGTATGTGAGGTTCATGAACAAAACAGACAAGATGGCAGAAAAGAGCCTGGAATGGTGCAGTGGTTAAAAGCAGCACTGCAGGCTATTTCTGCTGACTGCCATCTGCCATTAGCTATCAAAGTTTAACATTCGATCCTGACTGGCTCAAGGTTGACTCAGCCTTCCATCCTTTCGAGGTCGGTAAAACGAGGACCCAGATTATTGGGAGCAATATGCTGACTGTGTAAACCGCTTAGAGAGTGCTGTAAATCACTGTTAAGTGGTATATAAGTCTAAATAATAAATAAATAATAAATAAATACATTCATATTATAAAGTACATTCATCTTGTCATGTACATATAAGCATAAGATACATTCATAATTATAAAGTACATTCATCTTGTCATGTACTGTACATATAAGTTGCAATCGACAAACCGCGATTTTAATCATGAATACAAGCATAAAGTACATTCATCATGTCATCATGTTATAAAGTATAATCAACATGTCACAAGAGGAGGGATGAGGTCAGAGTTTCTTTCAATGGGAAAACAGCTTCTAAAACAACTGTTACGGTAAGTAAGTTTGCAGTGATTTTGATTGCATGTCAGTTGAATCAGAAATAAATCAGCTTGGCATTTCAACACTTCTCCTAATGTGGAAACACAGAGGTTGGGATCTTCTTTCAAACTGGCACAAGATCCTCAGGAGGAAGTATCTAAGTTTAACTAACCTTGAGTGAATGAAATGAATGCAAGGTGACATTGCAGCTGCAGGAGTTAATGGGACATCTGAAATACCTCAAGCCTAGTGTGAATGGACAACATTCCTGGTTGATAATCCACAAACATTTGTGCCAGTAACATACGTGGTTGGGCTTTGGATCAATTTGCACAAGCAGACCTTAACTCACAGGATGAGGACAAGTCATCCCCTCTCCTCTCTGTACTCCTAGTTTTCTCCCAGATCAGGTCCAGAGTACACAGATTTTAAGGACAAAGTTAAGAATGTGGGCACTGCCACTAGACAGTTGTTACTATAGCACAGAAGATTTTCGAATACCCCAATATTCTCATGATTTTGCTTAATGCAGGGCCTGTCAATCTTTTCAAGCTCCCCAAGAATTGCAGGGAGTGTCATGATGGCATTTTGGAAGAAATAACCTTCTCCGCATTTACCATGCCAGGATTTTTAGGGTTGATCTATTTTATCAAAGAAGTCCATGGAGATATTTTTTTTTACTTCTTATTTCCTGAAGGAAAAATCACGCATAAAGGGTTTTGTGGCAAGATGGGCAGCAAACAAGTTTAATAAAATAAAAACCTCTGGATTGCTGTTCTCTATATTACTATTTTTCATTTTAAATGAATTTTAAGGAATAAGCAAAGTGCTTATAAGGTCATCTCTAACAGGAATGTTATCATAAAATTCCAGCTTCACAATCGCAACTAGAAAGCAGTCTTGGAATCTAAGTTGACTATCTGATGAAGCATCTTGATTTTCTGAGGTTGCTCCCTTCTGTTTCTTGCAGAACTCTTGATGTCTATAGTATAATAACAATAGCAATAGCACTTAGACTTAGATACCACTTCACAGTCCTTTTACAGCCCTCTCTGAACGGTTTACAGAGTCAGCCTATTGCCCTCAACAATCTGAGTTCTCATTTTACCGACCTCGGAAGGTTGGAAGGCCGAGTCAACCTTGAGTCGGTCAGGATCAAACTCCTGGCAGTGAACAATGAGTTAACCTGCAATACTATATTCTAACCACTGTACCACCACAACTCTTCCTATCTAGAAATGCTTCATAAACAGAGTAATCTACTAAAGATATGAGCTGGGGAAAGGAGAATTTGAATTTAACTTCCTCTTCTCAGCACATCAAAGAAATTTTTTTTTGCTAATAATGCAGAGGTGTTAATGGGGGGGGCAGAGGTTAGATTGTAGGGCTGGTGTCATGATCCAAGTCTATCCATGTTCTGGGCATTTAGGAGAGACCTTGAGAATAGACTAGTTTTATAGATGGGGGAAGATACAGACTGGCAATATGTCACAAGTTCTTAGCAGGATAACACAACGCACATTTACAGGATTTTAAAGTACAGGACTATCTCTATTCAAGAAGCTGTAAGAAGATCAGACTTACATTTCCTTCACCCCAAAATTACAAAAAGACCAATTCAAAAGTCAGGGAAGCAGCCCAAAAGCTATTGAAAAAAAACAGAAACAATACAGGGTTTCCCATTAAGCAAGAAAGACAATAGCAGCAATATTTGAACAGATAAACCTTAGACAACAAGCAAGAACTAATCAAAGCTAATTGACAAGATTAAGTAAAGGAAACTAACCTTTAGAATTTATACCTTCCCAACCCAGGGTAGAATCACAACTTTGTCTAATCCATACAAGTCACTTAAAAGAAAAGGGCAAAAGAAACGTAAACAAACGCTTGTAAAAATATACCAGAAAAGTATAAAAATCCATGTACCTACTGAACTAGTTTGTCTTCCACCCCAAAGGCATTCTGCCACTGTCTGCCTCTGGTTAACTAAATAAAATGGAGACCTCCTCTCATGCAGCTGCTTCCAATTCATTTCTTCAGTGTCTGTCTCCCAGCTTGGAACTGGACCGTATTGTTCTTCTATCAGTGATACTGAAAAATTTGCTTCTGGCATGCTTTTACTTTTTCAGGCCCAGCACTGGATCTTGAGTTCTCTAGGTAGTCTCCATCAGCCTTTTCCCTTCTACATTTTGCCAATGTTTTGGGTTTTCCCTAAGCTTGCTAAGGCTTTGAGCTGTCATGAGACTTGCTAGAACTTTTAGAGGAAATGGGGGTGGGAGTAACTCAGATGCTTTTATTTCCTTGGTGTAATGCCACCACTTACGGGATCCATATTTCCACCATGCTTCTGAATGGTCTTTTCACATCTTCTGTCCCTTCTCCAGTCAAAGCAACCCTCATCCGACTGCTGCAGCTGAGCCTTCAACCACTTCAGGCAGTCTCGTGGGTGTTCTCTAACTTCTTTCTCTCTTTCATATACCACACCCCTTCTTCTGTCACACCCATTACACCAGTGCCCTCTACATGTCCAATTTATATAGCATTACACATGTCTATGCCCTGCAGAGAGAGGAGTGACAGGTTTAAAGAAGGAGGAGATAACATTGGCCTTTTCCCCTTTGCTCTGCATTTCCTCTTTCCACACAGCAATAGGTGCGGCTTGGGAGTGCACCTCAATTGTGTTTGAAGTGTGATCTGTGTTGCTGGGCATGGCCAGAGAGTTCTGTAATAGATTCTAGATTTTAAGTCACTTTTTCTCTCCAGCTCTTTTTTCCTTGGAACACTAGCTAGACAAAATAGGATTTAGTATTCCTGGAACATGGCTAACAGGGTGGAGTTAGCTTTGCCCTGTGCAGGGTTGGCCTACATCTATTTCCACATTTTTTAGATTAGTGTTTCTCAACTTTGCCAACTTTCAGATGTGTCGACTTCAACTCCCAGACTTCCCTAGCTACCCTGCTGATTTGTCATCTTAAAAATGGATAAAGTTGAGAAATGCTGGTTTATATTATCAGGTCAATAGATGCCTTTCTGCTATTCCCATTTTTTTGTTATAGAAATGGCTAGTCTATATTATTAAGTGAAAGTCAAAAGTTGAGCTTTGATGTTATTGCATTATTCTACTGTGTGTGGGAGGGGGGGATTAGAAAGTCAACATTTTTCTTTCTTTTTTCCCTTCCCCACACCCCACACTTTTGCCTTCTCTTTTCCCTCCTCTATTTTTCCTACTATTTGCTTTTTGTATTTTGTATTTTATATTATAAACTAATAAAAAAATTGTTTGAGTACCTCCCGAATCCCTCATTGGTCTAGCTGAGTGTTTTGTAGAACTAGAGCTGTTACGGGATGCTGCAGATCAAGAACATTTTAATCTTCAAGGACAGTATAATTTGGGCCTGAATAGGATAAAGGACCCTTCAGTATCATAGATGAGCTAAAATGGTAAAAAAAGGACTAGCGGATCATGACTGCAAGGATTTAGTGCAGTGATGGCAAACCTATGGCACGTGTGTCACAGTGGGTCTCTGTTGGCACGCGAGTCAAGTTGCCCCAGTATCACTCCAGAGCTGAGCATGCTCAGAAAGTGAGTAGCGATGCCAGGCAATGACATCATGAGCAGCAACTCATTAACTGTGACTTGTTCGGGCACTCAGTGCCTAAAAGGTTAGCCATCACTGGTCTAGTGGGTGCCGTTGAATCACAGCAGAGATTTAGAAAATTCTTTGCTCCTGTCTAATATCGTCCAGATGTTTGCATTCCATATATGGCAACCCTAGATGTACAGGATTACTTCGTCCATGATCCTTAGCTAGAAAGGTCATCGAAGTGATGGAAGAAGGCTGCATTAGGTCTTCAGTCAAAGAAAAGCTAGAGTTCTTCCAGTCTGGAGTGCCTTCAAAAATAAATATAGCACTTTTAAAGAAAGCATTAAGGATTTGGGAGAATTTTAAAAAGCAAACAATGTAGACAAGAATAAATGCTAATCATTGCCAATGATGGAAAGTTTGGAGGAAAGAAGTCAATCATGAGTAGCAGGCTTAATTTAAGACTTGTCATTGTGATGGGATAAAACAGTATTATGTATGGAGCACTGCCTTACTTTTCAGACCCTCAAACGTCAAAAAAGACGACTGAAGTGCAGAGTAGTTAGCCAAGGGAGGGTTTGAAAGAAAGCAATTAAAAACGTTGTAAATTAGTTTTGGTGCCTGAAATTGGAAAAGACTCAAGTAGGGCATGCTGTGCTCCTAAACTGAGCAGTTATTGACAGAGATGGACCCTGAAATCAGTAGGAGCAAACTTTCTCCTTGATATCTGGTTTACTGCAAGATGAGCCACCTGAAAATACATTTCCACCTGGATTGCTGAAATGAGTCGCAGGTGTTGGATTTGCAGCTTGTGATAATTAGAGCTGCCCACTTTTATGGTATAAATATGCAACATTTGGGTAACATCATACACATGCATTCAATGAACATAGAAATTCAGTCAATGATAGGGATCTGAATGTAAAATTGATTTGGAGACATCTCCCATACCACTTTTAAAACCTAAGTTAGCACACTCTGTATTGATTTTGTGCTATCAAGTAAACAATGGGACAGCTGTCTTATTTGGACGGTTGGACTGATTAAAAGCAGAGACGATAGCACCTTTTCACTGTCCTGTTGGACAACCATGACACCAGATGGAAACAGGTGCCTAAAAAATTCAGTGGAGAGGTCCTTTTTTTTCTAATGAGATTAATCTGGTGCCTTAATTACTGCTGTTGACGCATCAGGCAGAGTTTGATTTGTTTATTTGGGCTTTCGTTTTGGTGCTTTAATTTAAAATATTGTATTGCTTAATTTGGTTTCCTATGCTTCATTTGGCCACTTTGATCTGTAGCTCTAGAACTGAGCAAAATATCTATCTCTTAGAACAGACATGTTGAGGGTTGTCATCATAATATATGTGACCAGGAGACCTGTGCAAAATTGGGAATTTGTGCCATTACCAGGTCTTGTTACCGCCCATTTAGACTATTGCAATGAATTGTACATGAATATGTCTTTAAAAAACATCATGAAACCTGGTATAAAACACAGCAGCTTGGGTGTTAATTGACAATCACAACTGACCCATTAGGTCTCTAGTGCAGGCCTGCATTTATTGCAATTAGCTTCTGAAGGGCAATTTAAGGTGTGGATATTAAACCTATGAAACTCTGAATGATTTAGCTGCAAGACATGCTTACCCACTAGATCAAGGGTAACTATAGCCTTTTATGACTTGTGGACTTCAACTTTCAGAATTCTTGAGTCACCTCTGCTGGCTCAGGAATTCTGGATGTTGAAGTCTACAAGTCATAAAGGGGCCATAGTTCCCCTAACTCTGCACTAGATCATATCTCCCCACTGAAATCAGCCCAATTGTTGGACTCTTATGGGGATAATTGTTCTCCATTTGGGGTAGGTCAAAGAAAGTGATTCCAAGAGGCAGAGGTCCTCTAGAATGACCTTATTCCTCAGATGAGATTAGGTCCAACTTTGGTGGTCTCCAGAAAAAAGCAGAACCTAAAGTGAATCCAAAGGAAATTTGGTTGTGATGCCTGGTTGCTTGGATTTACATTTTTTTGCTATATTTTGTTGCTCTTGCTCTTATTGCATTATTTTATCTTTCTTGTAACAGATTGTGGTGGAGTAGAAATATAATAAATAAAGTGAGCCATAGTTTATTCATGATCTAGAAAGCTGTTCTTTCTCCGTCTTGGGTTGACTTTTTCCGTTGCCCAGATTTAAAACAAAAACAGGAAAAGAATACCTTTCAGTGTTAACAGTAAGAAAGCTTTCCACATGATTTCAATCAGAGATACTTGGAATGTCATCGGTTGCATTGACAGAAGAAAAACAATATGTGCTATCAAGCTGTGTATATTAATAAACCAGCCAGTTCCAAAGCCTATTTAATGCCATTTTTTAATTAGAAAATTTAATGAAATAGAAATGTTTTATTAAGAAAATAGGTGACTTATTGATGTAACTTTAGCGTCTTTAGAAACACAGTGAAGCATAATCTTTCCCTGGGGACAGTGCTATAGCTTTCATTATATTTTCAAAGGATCTCTTGTGTTAGTTTAAGAAGCAATGGTATTCACACAAAAAACTCTAATGGGGATATACGGGCAGCTCTGTAGGATCTGTCCCATAATCAGTGTCTGTCTAGGTTGTGTAGTCCAAATAATGAGCATTTTGGAAGTTTGCAAACAGATCATGAGAGCATAGTAGCTAGAATTTAGGACAAGCTGTCTTTGAAGATGGAGTAA
The DNA here is from genome assembly GCA_032468095.1 of Pareas carinatus. Taxonomy (NCBI): domain Eukaryota; kingdom Metazoa; phylum Chordata; class Lepidosauria; order Squamata; family Pareidae; genus Pareas; species Pareas carinatus. The sequence goes on from JANHFO010003828.1 coordinate 74,507, forward strand.
CAGGCAGCAATCGTTTCGTTCTCTGTGGATTTGTCTGCTTCATAAAACTCTACCTTAAGCACTATCATCCAGTCAGGAATAAGGGGTGAATGAGTAATCTCTCTCAAGAATGAATAAAACAGGTTTTTAAGCTGTATGTCAATGAACCAACAGGACAGAGATACACATACTACTTTCCTCAAGGTTTTGCATAATACACAGGCTCTTCATCTGTCATTCTCAAACAAAGAGTGTTTTGCCAGTAGTAATTTCCGCCCTACTCTGGAGCAAGTATGAAACCTTGTACCATATTGACAGGTCTTGGATGGTATTTATATGGACCAAGGGAACAGTAGTAGTTGTTGGATAAAAGATTAATGAGTCAGAGAATTTAAAAAAATCTTATTTATATACTTTGTTAGAAACAATTGGATAGAAATGTTACCGAATAGCAACATTTACATGTGTGACGAAAAGAAGAAGAAAGTTCATTGAGAGGAGAATAACAGAGTTGGAAGAGACCTTGTAGGTCATCTAGCTCAACCCCCTGATCAAGCGGGAGACCCTACACCTTTTCTGACAAGTGGCTCTTCAGTCTCTTCTTGAAAGCCTCCAGTGATGATCAGTTTTTCTCACAAAAAATAGCTAAAAGAGTTTACTTACCCAATATAGGACATAAATTTAATGCATCAGATGGAACAAACTAATTCAAAAAAGCTTCAGCTAGTTTGAAAGACACCATAAGACTTTTGGGTAGAATGTTTAAAATCTCATGAAGAAAATACTTCCAGACACCATATTAGGTTTGCACTGGGTACCAAGCCACCAATCTTACAGCCAACAATTGTGTTATACTGTAATATATCAATAGCAGTGATAATGTTGTTGTTTATGCTCAAATAAATCTTGATTCAAGCTTTCAAAAACAGAATGAGCAGAAAGGAGACCAAGATCCCAGAAGTGTGGCTGTAACTTATGAAAAAAATTAATTATCTATTCTTGACTAAATTAAAAACTATTCTTTACATCCATTTAAAAGGTTGGAAATAATATGGTTAGTGGATTCTTTTATCTTTCTGGAAAATACAGATTCGTCTGAAAGGAAGCAATTAGACAAATGTTGGAAATGAGGTTACGTCTCCCACGCACTCACCTCTTGAAAATGAAAGAAAACTACTTTATGGTGGCATTCTCAGCTGAGAAGTCATGTTTGACTCAGAGCTTGGACCATGGAAAAGCAGAGAGAAATGGCAACATGAAGATCAGCTGCCATACAGAGTATTCCCTACTAATGCTGTTCTTCCGTCTTACTCACTGCGGGACTGCGATGGGAGAATCACCTTGCTTTTACAATGCTTAGGAAGCTGGAAAGCTTTAACATTTTGAAAACTTGACTGTTCATCCTGGAAGCTTGCCACTCTTCGCAAGCTACTTTTTTTGGTCAACAGCAGAACAAATTTGCAAGGCCAAGCTGATCTGGACTTCTTTTGCTGACAGTAGAAGAATGGGAGAGAAGTGAGTGTAGAAAATGGCATCCAGGAGTGATGAATTTGATAAATTTGCTTGTAAGGTAAACCTCACTTTTTCCATTGGGGAATTGGCTTTTCTTATACTGTACAAATACAGTAGTTACTTGACAAATCCTGGATACTAAAAAGCTACTGATTGACTGGTTGGTATAACTCCCCTTTTGCAACTGAATGCTTGGAAATGATGTGAGTACTGCAATGCTTATGATGACCAGAAGTAGACTTAAAGAAACTCCATTAGCAGGGGGTGCTGTGCTTTGCTCCCATACCAGCCAAGGAAGCCATCAATAGGATGGTTCATCTGTAGAATATAGTGATGTCATTAGAACATGGCCCAACCACAGAATACCAAGGAATTCTACCAAGACAGATCATTGGTCCATGTCTTTTCTATTGTGATTAGCAACATTTCTCTGGTTGTCTCAGGCACGGATCTTTCTCAGCCCTCCTAGCTATAGTCTGTCTAAACTTAAGATGTCAAGGATGAAGTCTTGAGATTTGCTGAAAATTCAGCATGCTCTTTACCACTCTCTGCCACATGGAGTTCAGTGGATTTTTTTTTCCCCTAATGGCAGTCGTACTACAGTGGCAGATGTCATATATTCTTGCTCCCAGGTATTATGGCTCCCACCATTATAATGGTGAATGACTTTTTAGATGTCTGAGAATTTGATTTTGAATGTCATAGTAAGGGGCACAAGTTTCAAAGTGAAGTGGGATCATAATAAAATACTCATTTTTACTGTATCAAGATTACATATAAAATGCAATAACATTAAAATTGAATTCATTTGATAAGAAGATTGGATTGGATTGGATTGGATTGGACTGCACTGCACTGCACTGGATTAGGTTGATGCTCTCCCTATATCAAATTATTTCCCTTGCTTTCACATTAGCATTTATGTTTTAGTGGTTATGTTTTTATATTTTGAAGAATACTCTCTGGTGACTATTTTCATAAGCCACATTTGGTACAGATTACACCTCATTCTTTGCTTCATGGACAAGATTTTGATCAGGATGAAGCTCAGAGTTCTTTTTCAGGAAAACTATGCCCATCGTGTTATCCAGATGAAGAACGGTTGATAGCTTCCAGCTTGGGGATACAGCTCTGGATTCGGTTCTCTTCATATCTGATGACCATATGCAGGCATGCTCAACTTGTAACCTCAAGAAAATCAGAAATTTACTGTCCTTTTGCTCTGCTAATTGTATTTGCTATGCTTCACTTTGTCTGCTGTAGAGCTTGTCTTTACCTGTTTTGACTGGACCTTGCTAGATCTATGAGCTTCCTCTATGTATTTCAAGTGCCCACTGAACAGCTTTGCAATCAAACTGATTTTAAGTTTTAATTAAGAGAGGAGTCTAAAAGTCACCAATAGGATATTAGATTGTCCAAACATTTTGAAAGAGAGCAAGTGTCTGCCTTCCTGCTATAGACTTACATCCCATCCACATAGCTATTGAACAGTGATGCTATTTTAACACTTCGAAGATAAAAGCATAACCTGGGGAAGAATCTCCCTACAAAATGCAGTTACTGTCAAAATGCAGTTACCGGTCTCTACATGAATCCTGAACAAAACAATGAATATATTTGATCTTAAAAATGCATGAATTGTCTTTCATAGAAAGCTTTTTGGGTTGGCTTAGAAAGTATATTATATTAAATGGAAGGACCCTTCGACTCCTACAGTGGATGAATGGTTGCAAAAGTTGATGGAGTTAGCAGAGATGGCTCAATTGACTGCTTTGATCAAAGAAAAAAATACAATTACTTTTGTTTTCACTTGGAAACCGCTTCTGGACTTTGTGCTTGAGGTAGAAAAAAATGAAGCTTTGATTTGGGGTTTGATCCGTTAGATAGGTTTGTTGTTATAGAAATGGCTAGATTATATTATTATGTATAGTATAATATGTTGAGGTTTGATGCTATTATCTTATTCTACCACACCAAAGGGAGTAGCCGTGTCTTTTCTTTCTTTTTTCCATTTGCCCTACACTTTCCCCTTCCCCTTTCCCTCCCTTATTTTCTTACTATTTTCTTTTGTATTTTATATTATAAATTAATAAAGTATAAGGGTTAAGAAAGGATATTATATTGTTGTTTCTTAAATCAAAACAGTACAATTGAACGAATACAAAATATTCCATTTTATTATGCACAAAGCAGATTTGTGGTTGTTCTACCATACAATAGTTACTACTTAACCTGGGGGCAATCTGTTCCCCAAGAAGCTGCATTGCTGAGGCCAAACTGACACTGTAGCATGTTTACTGGAGAAGGCTAACCAGGACCCAAGCAATCATCCAATACAGCTTGCCCTGAAATCAGTTCTATGGAGGTTCCATCAGATAATATAACATGCATAAGATTGCATGTTTTAATTTCCCTATAAATAATCTTAGTGTGATATAACCGGCAGAGCATTGCTCTTCTCCCACACAAATTCTGAATTCATCTTCGTTTTAAATGTATTTCCATAAAAATGTCACCCTGATTGCTTTAAGTACAATGTAAAGCATTAGGATTTTCAAATGAAAGAATGCAAATTGAAGGGGTCAGATGAAGAGCACACGTTACGAGAATGGATATGGAAATTGGAATGGTGAAACGAAACAGCCGCATCTGAAGAAAAATTGTACTTCCTCTTTACTGATGTGAGATAGTTCCATAATGAAGTTCCTAAAGTGGGACTCTTAACATCGCGTTTTCATAAATGTACCTGCAAGCAGATAAGCTGATTCTGTGGCACGGAACCAATTTTGGTAGCCTAGATGGAAAAAATAAACTGCACTTGGAAATTTATGGAGTGCGACGGAGCACCAGGTGGAGGTCTATGGCTTCACCTCAATCAGTACTAGGGAGACCCTGTCTTCAACTTCACCCTACATCCTCTTCTCTCTGGAGGAATGAAAATGCTGCTGGAGGCAATACTAGCACACAACTCCCCTTTTTTAAACATTAAGAGATAGGGAATGGCTGGAGAAGGGTGATGATGGAGGAGAAAATGCAAGTGGAGACCAAGCCCTTGAATCGCACCCGGAGACTTTTGTTGGTCCAGAATGCGGCCGCGCGGGGGATTATGGGGACGAGGGGTTGTTCCCACGTGACCCCTCTCCTGCACGAGCTGTACTGGCTTCCTGTAGTCTTCCGGGTGCACTTCAAGGTACTGGTTACTATCTTTAAAGCGCTTCATGGCTTAGGGCCTGGGTATTAACAGAATCGCCTGTTACCGGCAAGTACCTCCCACTGACCAATACGCTCCCATAGAGAGAGCCTCATTCAAGTGCCGTCAGCTAGACAATGTCGGCTGGCGATCTCCAGG
>JANHFO010003828.1:93782-104475 GCA_032468095.1 Pareas carinatus
TGAAAACTCCACATATTGTAAGCTATAATTTTGTTTATTGTTGTCTAATAAAAACTTTTTCTATTAAAAAAAAAAACTTAAACCTTGTGAATTTCGTAAGAAAACAAAGGATTGCTGTTTAAACTGTGCAGATTTATCCATGGTAAGATTTCAGTGCAAAATTAACTTATAAACAATTACAAAAAGATAAACAATCCAAATAAAATTAATCATAAACTAGTTACATATTGGTTGCTCTAGGACGATCTTGAATTTTAGAATATGTTCAGAATTCATAACAGAGAAATTGATTTGGCAGAAGCAGCTAGATCTTTTTTTGGCTTTTCTTTGCTCCTTATTTATTCTTTGTTTTGAATATTATTTTCACAGTTTTATAGATAAGCTGTCTCTCTGGGAATCTGTGGCTTTTATGCTCTGTCTCTGATATGACTCAAATGAACCCACTTCCTTAATGAATCTCTGACTGAATGACCCAGGCGCTAATGCATTTTACCAGCTATGCCATTGCATAAAAAGGATTAGATGGGAGAAGACTTGGGAAAACAGAAGTCAAATTGATGATAAAAAGAATCTTTTGAAAACATCTACTTTTGCTGTTGCTCTATCCAGAATCTTAGGATGCTTACAAACAAATGTAGTTTACAACTTTAATTGTTCAGTTTCTGAATTAAAAGCTGCACATACACGCTTCTCAAAGTTTTGTGGTCAAAGCCAGAGGCAAACTGAGGATAAAAAGGAACTTTTTGAAACATCTGTAAACCATTTAGAGAGAACTGTAAAGCACTGTGAAGCAGTATATAAGTCTCAGGGCTATTGCTATCTACTTTTGTTGTTGTACGATCCAGAAACTTAAGACAATTAGAAACAAATGTAGGTTTGCAACTTTTATCATTTAGTTTCTGAATTAAAAGCTGCACATACATATTCCTCAAAGTTGTGTGGTCAAAGCCAGATTTTTGTTCTAGAAGAATCGCAGCAAGAGGCAACCATCCTTGGTACTTCATTATACATGAGGGCTCCAAGCAATAAGAGCTCCCATTCATTTTTATAATTTTCCTCAAGACTTGACCAGTTTCACTTTGTTTCTTTTTGCCTCCACACCCCCTGATACTTTCCCGTCAGTTTATATGGGAAGCACCTTTTATGGTGAGAAGAATCGAGATGATGGCGAATTAGCTGAGATGCCAGCTCAGGTCCCCAGTTCTTTTGGGGGTACAAGGGCCCTGCCATTCTTACAGCAGTTTAACTCTTACATATAGAAAGGTCCTAAAATAATACCAATCCACGAAGTTGCTGGGTGCACTGAATGAAATCCAAGTAAGCCTACAGTTGGCAGTGGGCCTTACTTTGGCAGTAGATCCTGACAGCTGTCTGATCAAGTCTTTGATGGAGACAGCATTAGTTCCATTACAATGTCATCTAACAGATCCTACAGCCAAATAATTAGCATATTGCTTACTGTAGTGAGAGGCTTTATGTTTAATTATACTTGTCCTTTTCCCATATGGGAGGACTGGCACCCAAAACTTCCCCCAAATTATTTAGTTTTGCATGTACGGCAGATATCTTCTGACATTGGGAAGTTCTGTCTTTCTAAACTCCTAAGCCACCTGTCATTGTCTAAAACTGCTACTGCATCGGTCTGTTCTTTCTTGTTACTCGGGCCTTTTATCTCCCCCATGAAAATTAGTCCTGTCACATAAAGAGCAGTGAAAAGGAACCTTCTACAATTTCATGAAGTTTAACTTTGAGAAATATTGCATCAGGTCAAGATCTTGGCTCGTGTGACATCATCTCAAAGTCCCTTTCGTGGCTTCATGTTGACCAATGTATTCTATTGCTAGTTTATATGGGGCATTCTCAAGGAGCATTAGTGTGACGCAAGGATGGTGATGTAGATAATGGTTGCCACTAGGACTCTCTCTCTCAACTGTTCTTTTGGTACTATTGACTTTGAATTTTCTATTCATGAAATGTAAATTACTTTCATACCAATATGAACCTGTGTTACACCTATATGAATCTGTGCAGGAAGGATGGGTGATATATGGCTATAGCTGCGAATATCACATGGTGAGGCCAAGAAGTTCAATATTATTCTGTGATAGAAATTCTGTTTTATTCTATAGAAATTCTGTTTTATTCTATAGAAATGGTAGCAGAGGATGGTTATATAGCCATACAGATATAATAAAATGTACAGAGTACAGTGTCCATGGGTCTTGCTGCTTAACAGTTTCAACTGTCACAGGAAAATCTCCTCAGAACATAAAAGACCATAGAGTATATGTCCTAGATTATACTTAGCAAACCTACAAACACTGTCATCTACTGGCTGAATATTTCTGTAGTTGTTGCAATACAAAATACATTCCAACATGTATTCCAATATTCTGGTGTCAAGTGTCCTGAAACTCTTCCCTTCAAAGAAACTCTCAAAGCAGTTCATCATCAAAAATTCATTGATTTATTAGGGAGGTAGCAGGAACAATAAAATGTGAAGCTGGTTCTGACCTCTTCCCTCCAGCTTCAACAGTTTAAACATATTTTCAACAATTTAGAAACTACTAACATCACATAGTATAGATAATAGGCAGAGAGAAGCTAAACTAGTTCAGACCAACTACTAAAGTGTCCTTGGAAAAACCATCTTATCAGGAAAGAAGAATGTAAATAATTTGTAACTGTTACAATAGTATAGTGGTACATCTCTAGTTGTCCCCCATCCCCCCTTTAGCTAGCATTGGCAAATTCGAAGCACAGTATTCAGGTTGACTGGATCAGTGTGGAATTTGACATCTGGTTGAAAAAAGGTTGAGATGATGATGATGATGATGATGATGATGATGATTGCGATTACGATTACGATTACGATTACGATTACGATTACGATTACGATTACTATTACTATTACTATTACTATTACTATCTAAATTTATAAAGATACTGCCTGACTCGCAGTGACTCTGAGCAGTTTCCAAATGATTTAAAACATGAAAGCAAGACACTAAAAACAAGAAGTTCCCCCCAAAAAGCAAAAATGGGTAATGATGACGAAATACAACTGGGTGGAGACAATAGAAGACCATCTAGATTAAAAGGCAGCTTCAGTCATCCTCACCAAAGACCTGATAAAAAAGCCAGATCTTCAGATCATTCTTTCTTTGTTTTGATGCATTAAAACTAACATGAAAGGATCCGATCTGGGACCAAAGGTTTTGACTTCCAAGCTTTCGAACACATGCTGGAGTCCATCCTCAGGGAATTTCTCTGTGACACGAAGACACAGAGAGGAGTTCCCTGAGGATGGGCTCCGGCACGAGAGTCCGAAAGCTCGGAAGACAAAACCATCTGAGGGTCCCAGTGACCGACCCAGATTGGGTCCTGCAGCATTATCCCAGGACACGTATATTCACTTTCATTTGTGTCTAATATAAAACGTACACTTCAGTTTTCCTATGTTTTCCATTTAAACAACTATGGCAAATGTTTTAAGGTGATTGTGATAGGAAGACCTCAAAGAGAGTTGCTTCAGTGAGATCAATGGCATATAAATGTAATAAATAAAATAATAAATACAGAGATGCAGAACAAATAGGACCAACGCTATGTCCCAAGATTGTAGCTTCACACCCATGTTCGTGCACCCACACACTTTATTATGAAATGCACACTTAGTCTTATTTGTGAATTTGGTTAATCTCCACTTTTAATTCTTTAAAATTCTTACTGCAGACTGGTGGTTCAAGCTTATTTTGCAAAATTTGCCAAAGTCTCATCCAGTTTACTCAGAGACTAATTCCCAGCAACCACGGCTATTAAAACGAAGCAGAAAGAAGGAATGACTTGTTTGTACACCAAATATAAAAATAGCCTCTGAAGGTAACTTTTGTCATTATATTTGAGATAAAACATGACTTGTTTCTCTTCAAATGCACCCTACTTGTTATAATTTGCAAATAACCTTCTTATGGCAGAAGGTTTTGTCATCAACATCTTACTAGACAGTAAGTCACGCCAATGCTATATTTGATGGCTTAAAATAGTAGAAGCAAATGAACTAATTTATGAATGGTTTTCTACAACAAAACATAGTCACAAAAGATCTCTTGTGCAAGGACATTTCTTTGACATTTCACTGAACAGGTGGCTTTGACTAGAATACACATTCTCAACTTAATGCCCTTAAAGTAAGCTGATATTATAATTCTCCAATTCCTTAATTACAGTACAACCAGTATAACTAAAATTCTGGAAGCTATAGTCCAAAAGACCTTGAATTGGCATCATTTACTGAATTAGAAGTTAATTAAAGGATCAGGAAAAACCTGCAGCTTCACCACTTTCTAAGCAACAAAAGGGAGAGCATCTTATGAAATCTCCAAGGTAAGACATTTCAAAAGGATGGGAGACTTTGGCAGCTTTGAATTATCAACATTGGCAATTACTAAACCATGATCAAAGAACTTCTTAGCTCAATGTTGCTGCATTGCTTACATCTCAGTGTAAAAGTAAATCCTGATGAGATTGATGCATACACATCTATGTTCATGTTCATTAACCTGTAAGAGAGAAAGAAATTGTGATTGTTGCCTGTCCCATACATTTTAAGAAATTTCTCCTTAAAATGTAATGCTGTAATTTATAAATCTGTTTTAGCGAAATTATCTGGAACCCTGGGATATGTGATAACATCTCATAATATCCTTTCGGTCTCTTTGTCATCCCTGTGAGAACAAGTTGTTCAGGAAGGCAGATGTGTATTTTTCTGAACATCATAATTCTCAATTTAATTTTATAAAGTGGAGGTGCTTAGTCTTCCATAAATCACAGCTTTGTTTTTCTCACTTTTCCCCCTCTCTCTTCTCTTTCTGTCTTTTTCATCCTTTGGGTTAGGACATTTAGAAATAATGTCTCTGTTCATAGATCGAGTCAGTAAATCAGAAAATTGCTTAATGGCTAAGGGCAGATCTATTAACCTTTCTTTTTTAATTGCAACACTATAAACTGGACAAACCATTGTACTAAAGGGTTTCAATTCTGAATCTGTACAATGTGAGCAAAGATAAGATCAAGTTTATTCCACTCTCTTTCCCTTGTGTCAATATGTCAGATAGTTTGGAATTCATCATCATTCTAGCCATTGTCCATCAACTGCAGGATGAAGGCTTCTTCCATATGTTTCCAACCAATATGGTCCTGAGCTTTCTTTTGCCAACTGGTCCCGCAGTACTTGCTGATGTTGTTGCTCCATTTTGTTTTACATCTCTTTTGTGGATGGTTTTATCAAGTGGATTCTATTTTATGACTGTCTTGGTCTACCTGCCATCAGTTCTTCTTGCTATTGGACCAGCCGATTTCCATGGCAATTCTTTTACTTTCTTGATGATATCATATACTTTTGTTTGTTCCCTAATCCATGGTCTGCAGGTCTTTCTATCCTGTCTTGTGATGCCCGGTATGGATCTTTCCATGGCTCTTTGCGCCACTCATACCTTTTGTATCGAATGTGAGGTTAGTGTCTATGTTTTGCTGGCATATGTTAGATCAGGTAGCACACACTGATCAAAGACTTCGATCTTCAGACATAGGGGGAGGTTCTTCTTGAAAATTATGCCTAACTTGTTGAATGCCTGCCAACCACATTTAACACGCCGTTTAATTTCATTTATTATATCACCTTCCACTGAGATCCGTTGGCCAAGGCATATGTAGTGGTGTACTGCATTTAATTCTTCTCCAGTTATAAAAGACTTTCTTTCTTTGGTGAATCTATTAAACATAGCCTGGCTCTTTTTCAGGTTTATTTTTAAGCCAAATGATTCTCCTGTTTTGTGCAGCTCTTGTATGTGTCTTTGTAGCATTTCTGGGTCTTGTGAGAAGAGAACATCATCTGCAAATCTTAAGTGATTTAAATAAGTGCCATTGATTTTTATTCCATCTTTTGCCTAGTCTAGTTTGCAAAACATCACTACAAGGCAGGCTGAGAAAAGGATAGGCGATATTGTATAGTTTATGGATATGTGAGCAATATAGTAATGCTTCAAATACTAGTTAGGTGATACAAGGAAGATGCTATGTGTCACTAGTTCAGAAATTACCTTAAGAAATGCTTCAGGGTAGCTCGATTAAAATTTGAGGCAAGCCCTCACCCTCCTGGTCTTCTGGGAGAGTATTAAGAGCTGGCTCTACCAATTAGTTTGAGGTAGGGGAATCTAAGAGTATTATGCAACCTTGGAAATGGCTGGTCCCATAGAAGAAGCAAGGAAGGGCTAGAGCGTACAGTCTTGACACCGGGTTCCACACTACTCAGCACTAGATTCCATGCAGAAGTTCCCAACGAATGACGATAAACTCAAGGTTTTTTTAAATCAAAACTTGGTCCCATGATTTCATGGCCCTGCTATGGTCAAGAAATTCCAAGACCTGACTCTAACGGGGTGGCCCATGACTGATATGAGAGTTGAAAGTCTGAGACTTTCACACCAAGAAAATCTACATGAAGATTTCCCCAACACCACCCCATTCTCCTTCATTCAGTAGACAAGGGCAACAAACAAGAAGGTTAGCTCAGAAAGACTTGCAAACTTCTAGACTTTTCTTAATATGAAGGAGAAATCAAAACACGTAACTAAACACGTCCTTGAAGCAACAGGGCTCTTCCTCATTGTCACTACAACCACCTAAGCTAATATATGACTGGTGGAAATTGTATTCCATCTTCACCTTAGACATTTTGTGGCTCAGATTCAGGATATGATTCAAGGGGGCACTAAGGAATTGTTTGTCTTTTTAATACTTTGATTAATACTTTAATACTTTAATACTCTGCCCTTTTACCTGTCGCCATAACATCCTCCTGCTTTTTCCTCATCATATTTTGTATCCTCTCTCCTTATGAATCTTATGGATTTCTGTCTGCAGATGAATGGAATGTTAAATGGGATGTTTCCCAATCTAGCAGAATAAAATTCTGCCAGTGGACAGGAATTTAGTCAACAGAAATTACTTCTGTGTCATCCTATTCGATTCCTGTCATCCACACAACTTTAGGTTAATACAGCAGTGTAAGGCTAAATCTAACTCTTTAAGGCCTGTGGTCCTTATCAATTTTTTAAATGTGAGATAGTTCTATTCATTATATACAGACAACACGCAGTAAAAAAAACAACAAATTTCACAGTAAACGCTGATCTAATCCTACAATTCTCACTTCGATAAACTTTCACTAGCTTCAGGGTTCTTTTTTTTCATAGTGCTCAAATCCGAAGTACTGAACCAAAAATATCACACATTAGCAGGCAGCTTGAGCTGTTTTAAGTATTTGCCTTAAGGTTTCTCTGATTTCATGGAAGTTCATATGAAATTGGCTGTGGCTAGCGGAGGGAATAATTACAATCCCAAAATAGTCAAACCTGCAGCATTTTGCAGAACATAGCTGGCATTATAAAGCAGAAGCCTTCAGCTTACTGATGCACTGTTGACCATTAAAATGAGAATTAATAACTAATCCTAGATTGTCACCATCATTTTTCAGATATACATATTTACATATATATAAGCACTGCTCCCTTCCTGGGTAAGCAAGAAACAGTAAGTCAAAGAAGCTAAAAATCATGAGATTAAAAAGCAGAAAAGGACCTCGCGGGCTAAAACTAGTTTTGACAGGCATGCTTGTATATTTCTCCACCATTCATATTTATTTATCAGACTTTTATCCCCCCTTTATTATTTTTATAAGTAATTCAGGGCTGCAAACGTACCTAATACCCCTTCCTCCTTCTTAAGTTATCCTTAAGTTAAGTTATCTCATCACAATGTCCCATAAAAAGCAATGAGGGACCAGGGGTTGGTTGAGAAAAAGCTCTCAACCGTGACATTACTATTTTAGTACTAATAAATTGCCAGTTGGGTCTGGCTGGACAATTAGGCTGAGCGGACAGGCAGAGTTAACAAGCAGTTTTTCTAAATCGCTTGATGTGGCTGTGCTCAAGGCCTATTGAGTTGAATCAGCAACTTAAATTGGTACCTTTCAGCAATGAAAAGTTAATGATAAGGACTGACAATAAAGGGGAGAGATAGTTTGGAGGAGCTTCAGAATGGTGCAAGACATCAGGTACTGGGTCAGGAGTTGCTTGGCAATTAGAGCATGAGCTTGCCTAGGAAGATTATTCCAAGAAAGGGAGGGTCAGAAATATGACTTCTGTAGGAAAGTATTTTTGAGGCTGGAAGTTACATAGAAGAACACACAGATAAACTGATTTAGGAACATGAACATTAACTTAGCCTACAGCTAGGAATATGTACGTGTGGTGGAATGTAGTCTGGATTTCCAGTAGGGAGGGGATGTTTTCCAGAGGACAAAGAGGAGGTAGAACTTAGAAAGTTTGGTCAGCAGGAAGAGGATTAAAATGGCTCCTCCTTATTCATTTCCAGACTATATATCCGTAGTTATGCAAATAATTGTTTTAATCTGGCAAGATTAATGTCAGGCTCCAAGAAGAACACATGGAGTTACTTCTCAGTAGTTTCCTTTATTGTTCTTCATATATAGACAGAAAAAATATTAGATTCTACTAAATAGTAAGGCTACTATTAATGCTAACTACAACAATAAAAAGTTTTAAAATGAAAGTTAAGCTATCTATATATATACACACACGTGAAATACCACTCACTCACTCACTGACTAATCACCAGATCTCAAAAACTATAAAAGGTGCAGACATGAAATTTGCTACATACCTTCATCTTGCATCTAGGCACTAACAAAGAAAGAATTTTTCAAAATATTAATTTTTACGCGAGTTATTTTTAATTTTTAATTCTGGATGGGTAGAGGGTTGTGATTAGACAAAAAATTCATTTGTTACCTTTCTCCTGATTGGAGGGCTTTTGCAGCCTGTTCTTTGGTTTTGAATTTTTTGGTTGAAAAACCAGTAGTAGAGAGCACTCTAATCTCTGAACAGTTTCACCGGTAGTGGCCAGTCATGGTAGGGCGAGGAACAGTAGGACAGGTGAGTGCAGGGCTGGATAGCGGAGGACCATCCAGGACTCGGTGGGGGAGGCAGGGAGGTGCCTGAAAATGTCATTATTTAACATTTATTGCCATGAGCAGTGCACATATGCAGGGAAGCAGATTTCATGGATCTGCTTTTTCAGGCTTCCCGCAGCTTCCTATTTTCTTGCTTCCTGCTTAGCATCCCTCCTTCCCTGGCCGCCTTCCCCACTCCTGAAGTAGTGGGACTCTGGAGGGGGAAACGGAATGGTGAGGGTGCCGGGCTCTTCCAGGCATCTCCTCCTCCTCTGGCCAGAAGGGTGGTCCTGGAAGCATGTCAGAATCCCGGTGGGCACAATCGAGTGCGAACGGTGAAGCGAGCTCCGGCGGGAGGGAGAGACTTTGGGCCGACAAAGCTGCTTCGTCAGGCAGCTCTGCTGCTGTGTGAGGCATGGGGTGGGAAGGAAGAGAAGGGGAGGGATCCCCTCGGGTCTGATGTGGCACAGGGGTGAGGAGGGGAGGTTGCTTCTCCATGGGAAAAGATTTGCAAGCCTCTGTCCGTACGGAGCACAGGTGTCAGCAACTAGTAAGGTATATTTCTCCCCACCTCATTCTGCTTAATTTTCTTTCTGCCTTACTCCAAAACTAAAGCACTGGCCTGAAAAAAACTTGATGAACACAAGATGTCTTTAGAACAATTTCCTGCCATCTAGGAGTAAACCAGAACTTTACAGCTCAGATATGACAGCCCTACTAAACTTATGTTTAAATCCAGCATGTTGGAAATTTAAATAGGCTAAACTAGAAATTGAATTGAAAGTATGAGCGTCCATATATATTCAGATCCTTGAAGCTTGTTCGAATAATGCTCATAGGTAGCCATGCAATTAAGGATTTTTTCAATTGCTTTAGTGTTGTAGTTTCCCCAAAAATATGGATTGTTAAGTTTCCATCATAATCTTTTTAACTGATTGCACTGCTCTACCCAATCTATATATACTGTTTTTCTCAATCTGTTATCCTGCAGATATATGGGTCCACAACTCTCTGTATTTTACTCAATGGCCATCAATGTTAAGTCTCCATATCAAATGTTTTCATCTCAATCAGAGATCAAGGGAGTTCTTATCTAAATATATCTGGAAGGAACCATGTTAAAGAAGTCTAAACAAGTTATGCTACTTCTCTCTTTTTATTTCTAGCTTCAGTAACATACCCAACATTTTCACCAAGGCATGGAAACAGCACTTAAACGAAGGCTAGTTGATATCATCAAACCTCAATGCTATGACCTTGCTGTAAAAGCAGAACAGTTCCAGCCCTTTGGTAAATAGCATGGCCTTTTCTGCTTGGAATATATTATAAAGGGGGCGAAAAAGGTCCCATTATACATTTGCTGGATAATCCTAAATGCCTCCAATCAGAATGAGATCCATCGAGTTCAGCGTGACTTGTACAGGTATGCCCAATTGGAGGTTAAATTAGCTGCTCTGAGACCAGATTTGGAATCAGCGACACAACCCTGCTCTCTGTCAGTACACTTTACAAGCAATTTGCTTTCGCATGCTTAGACCCTGATGAAAATACCTGTCTTTTATCAACCCTTGATGTGAGAAAATGCCAGAGGTTATTAGCAATAACTGCAGCGGCAGTGAAAGGTTTGTATAAACAAACCTGTGCTACTCTTTCAGCTAG
>JANHFO010003828.1:164203-188904 GCA_032468095.1 Pareas carinatus
GGCATTCCCCGAAAATAAGACCTAGTGCTCCTTTGGGAACAAAAATTAATATAAGACAATGTCTTATTTTCCGGGAAACATGGTAATAGCAAAAAGCAAAAATGTAACAATGTGGTATCTGCATGAGATGGGGGGAGTGCATGAAGGGAGACAATCTCATTGTACACATGTTGTACAATGACAATAAAGGTTTCAATTCAATAAAATAGGCAATACATAAAATCGCATGCTTTTCGGACAGGTTAAGTTGTCCTCTTTAAAATTACTTAGAAATAAGCTGCTTTGAGATCATTAATGTTTAATATTTACTATGAACATATAGTATGTTGAAGGCAGCATTCCATAACTTTGTTTCATGGCCAGAGTTAAGAAATTTGGAAGCTGCAGTCCACGCTTTTCTAGATTTGAGGAGTTTACAAAAATGCAAAAATATTTTCTTCTTATAGGTCTACCTCTGAATTGATTGTGAGAATGAAGTCCTAATTAAATGAGTCTTGAGAGACAGAGCTAATTTGCAGTGAGGTGCAAAATATTGCTTGGCATTGTCGTATTGGTGGCTTTGATACTCTCTCATAGTTGTAGAGAGTTGAAAGAAAAGTCCTTTCTATCTATTTTCTGTTTTACAATACCAATGAGAGTTAGGCAAAGTAACTGTTTTTATTTAACAAAATGCTGGTTTTGGTATAATAATATTGTAGAAATACAGGTCGTTCACACCAACCACCAAGTGACAGAATTGTAAAATAAAAAGTCATGTAAATATGGCTGTGAAGTCTACAGATAGTGATCACGCGATTGCTGGATACTGAGGGGGAAAAGTGCACCACTTGCCAAACACCTAAACTGCTATTACATGACCATGGGCAGACTGCCAGGGCCTCAGCGTCAAGGTTGAGTCTTAAATTTCCTCATTCAGTCCATTGTAATTTTGAATGGTTGCTGAACACTGTTGGTAAGCAAGGACTATTGAAAATATGACTCAGAGTTTAAATACAGATATTTAGAAGTGTACCTTCCTGAACTAATTCTCAGGATAAATAGGGAAGGGGGAATGCAGCCTTTACCCCCCCCCCCTTTTTTTGTGAACATTCAGACTATTTAAGAGTCAAAAATTGTGTTGATATAGTGACTAGAAATTAATTTCTACCACATCTGGCAGGTACAAAACTGGCAAAAAGTGCTTTTATGTATTTAACACATTCTTTTGCAAAGTTTGCACTTTCTTTGTGTGAAAGTTGGAGGGTTTTTTTTTGAAACAGCACTTTTCTGACTTTACTACCAAGGTCACTAGATCTTGATTGTGTGATCTAAGATTTGTAAGCTGATTAGACAAACTCAGTGGCTCCTCCTTCAGCTTCTTGAAAGAAAAACAATGGTACAGCAATTGCAGTAAATTACCTTGAAATCACCTTCACACTAGTGATGAAAATTTCTAATCAACAGCTTACATGTTTCCAAGTTCTTAATTTTGTAGTATGCTACTTGTGATGGTAAACGTATGCTTAGTTACAGAATCAGATGACTGTCTAGCACTCGTGAATACTCAGTTGCCATGTTGAATCCTGCTGCAAGTGTTGTTTTATTTTATTTTATTGTATTTTTAATATATAATCCTCTGAAAGCTGAGAATGTTTTGGCTGAAGATTTTTAAAATATAGACTGGCTTTCTTGAACAACTTTTCTTTTTGCTTTTTTTCACAAGTCATTAAACCTCAGAGTTTTGTCTGTGTTTTTTCATAGTGGCTTTCTGATAGAAAAAAAAGAGCACTGCAAAAGAAAAATGTTGGTGAGTTGTCCTTATTTTATTCTAAAAAGAATTTTTTATGTTCATTCACACATGTTCATATTATTTCTGATTCCAGCAGACTGTTTCAGAATACTATTCTGAAGACATGTACCTATCAATCATAGCTTCTATATTTCATTAATATTGGAAGGAGAAACATTCCCTGCCTTTTCTTTGTGTTTGTGTTTGCTTGTCTGTGTTTAAACTGGAAAAGTATTTTTTTTAAATACAGTGTCTTGTGAAATTTAGTTGGTTGTTTCAAGCAACTTGTTTGAATGGCCATAGCAATATGGACATTTATTCAACACCTAAATTTGAAAGTTATTTTTTCTATGTTCAGTGAGTGAGGTCTTTTAGTGTATAAATGGCTAGTGGAAGTAGAATTATAGTTCCTCTATGACTTCTTCCTTTTTCAATTCTAGTTAGTCTTGTTCTGGAGTTGGCATGTTGTGTTAGTCCAATACAGAATAACCTGAGTATACTATGTTTGATTAAAAGTTTAGGAGCACAAAAGAAGAAATGCTAAGACATTTAAATAACAGAACACACAAAATAGCATAGTATATATGAAGCCAAATTTTTTCAAACTAAAAAGTATTTTCCAAGTGGGGGAAAAAACAAAATAATTTCCAGTAACATTGATGCAAGAGACATTAACAGCAATATTTCAGTGTTCTGATGGAAACACTGAAAACTCTGAAACTGACAAAGAAAAATTGATCAACCAAAGATTTATTCTTTATTTTATTGTCACAGCACGTGGCAACTTCTGACTTTGTTCTTGAAAAAGCTAGGCAGAATTGGAACTGATTAATATTTGAATGTTTGAGATCATCGACAAATCCAAGAGCTTTAGGCCTAGACTGAGAAATAGAAAAACCATTGTAGGAAAAAGTGATGGGAAACCTATATTGTTAAATGATAATCACATAGATATGTTCATGTGGTTAACAGGGATTGAGAATAATTTGAAGGATATACATTATTTCCTTTGGTTAGTGTATCAGAAGCATATTTGAGGAAAAAGATGCAAGATTCATAGCAGTGCTGTATGGTAAATGCAGAGAGGGAACAAAAGGCTAGTGTGTTTGTGCAGTAACATTTTACAGAGCAGATTGCATAAGCAGAGGGGGAATACAAAGGGTATTTAGGACCAAGTGGGACAATGTGAATCATTGCTGCTGTTATTAATGTCCTATGATAGTGATGCGTTCACTATGCTGTCTTTCATCAAATTTTATTTCATATTTTAAAGATATCCATAGAAGAATTGAACTTATCCAAGATTTTGATATGCCTGCTGTTAGCACCAAGATCAAGGTGTCACAAGATGGGCAGTACGTAATGGCAACAGGTAAGTTTATGATTGAGGAATGCTGGGTTCTGGAGATTACACACAAATTAATATAGTGTCTCCTGCTACTAAATCTTGCAAAGGTTAGAATAGTAGAATATTGCGTATTTGGGAGACTTAAAGAAAGAGAATGTGAGTAGAGATCACAAGGGACCCAGGGCGATGTACAGCCATTTAAAAAGTTAAAACAAACACATTTTAAGAAGAAATTTAAAAATAGCATAATAATTGTGGCTGAATTTAAAAACCGAAATATAAAACCAATTTAAATCAGCTCTAAGAATATATAATGCACTAATGTTTCAATTTTCATTTATATTACAGCATCAAAAAGAATTTTGACATAATATTGAACTTCGAAAAGCGGTTGTGGGTTTTCCACCTTGTTGGTTCCAAGGACACACTCAGATATTATTAAGGACATGTTGTGGGCACTGTTATAAAATGGGTACTATGGGAATAGTGGATGACAGTTTTTATAAATTTAAATGCATATGAACATATTTTACCTGCAAGAAAATGTACTTGGATATGAAACATGAACTTATACCATGTGAACTAGGACTGTTTTCATTATTGAATTTTACCAAGAACAAAATTTTAGACTGTTTTGCCTATCCATTAATTTCTAGATCAAAATCTCTTAAAAGAAAACCAACTTCTGAAACTTTCTTTTCACTTTGATGTTAAATGTATTTTTTAACAGGCACATACAAGCCAAGGCTTCGATGTTTTGATACCTATCAATTATCCATGAAATTTGAAAGATGCTTGGATGCTGAAGGTTAGTAATCTTGATTATGATGAAAATCAATATGGATAAATTAGGAACAAAGGGAAAAAATCTCAAAGTGTAAATCAATGCATGTTTATTTAGAAATAAGTACATCTCTGGTCTATGAATTTTTTTTCTTGAGGACTGATAGGGGCTGCACCCTAAGTGGTCCATTTTTTTCTTATTAATGCAATAATTGTACTGAGCTTATTTATACAGTTTATAAGGTAATGCATCTCAATTTAGAAACTCTGGGAAGCTAATAATGCATGGAAAACCCAACATAAAGCAAAATAAAATAAGACCAATACAGTACTGTACAATATAATATAACCGAGGCTTCAAAACCTAACCATAACACAGAATAAAATACTCATACCAATCAGGGTTAGCTAACATCTTGGCCCCAATGTCAAGGGAAGAGCTAGGTCATCAAAAATATAAAGATATAGCACAGTTTCAATGTGTACTTGTTTTGTTCTTTGGAAAATATATTGTAGAAAACTAAATTGTTTACATTCTTTAAAAATATATGAATGGGGCAAATTGGAATTTTAAAAAAATTCACCCTGTTTGGACAATATGTTGAAACATTCCCGATTTTTAAAATATTATCATTGGAAGAGAAGGCTTGCTGGACATGGATCTTCCTCATCATTCTTTGGACTTTATGAGGGAATGATCTCTTGGGTTTTTTTGAGGATTATTGTCTAGTATAATATCTAGAAGATATAACGTTCTATAACAGCTGATATTGATCTGTTCTGGGTAGGACATTCAAACAATTTGTAGGCTTGCAATCATTTGTTGCTTGTCCAAGATGAGTACAGGGCTGCTCCCTCTTGACTTACATATAACTGATTCTAAATCAGGTAGCCTATAGAGAGCTATGAACATAACTTTGGAGGGGTTCCAGAGTCAATGGGAATCGGAGGGTGTACACATTTCCTAGGTAAATGAATCTTGCCATTGCTTCTCTTGGGCCCTTGAACCTAATGGGAGAGGTTGAAATTTTTTAACAATAGTAAGAATCTGGACTGAGACACTAGTTGTTTTCCTTGTGAAGTTTCTTGGCTCAAGATGTGGCAGTAACATGGATCAAGAGCCCGAGAGAGAAAAGTTTGGGTGAGAAGGAAAATGGAGAGTTGTAATGGCCATGCCTGGTCCAACTCTGGCTCCTGACTCTGACTCTTAAGATCAGAGAGTGTTCAGCAGATGATATAATTAAGTTTTGAGAAAGTGGAGTAAAGCATGATGTGGAACTATATGATTGGCTGTCATTTGTAACCTACTTTTCATTTCCCTAGTGGTCACATTTGATATTTTATCAGATGATTACTCGAAGGTATGTCAACTTTTAATCTTTAAATTATATGTGTAAATAATAGTAAATTTGGGACTTCAGTTAAAATAATTCATAGCTTTTGCTTGGATGATTCCTCCCCTCTTGAGCTACAAATGGACTGCTGAAACCAAGAAAGAATACAGTTCTGATCTCTTGTTAGAACTGGGTTTAATAATATCTTTTAAAGAAACTATTGTTTTCCATCAAACTGATGGTGGACCAAAACTGAAAGAGTCTGTGGTCAAATAGCATAGCTGACATACAAATGTAGATGGCAGAAATAATGTTAAATCAACTTTGGACGAATTTGCAGTATTGCAGGCGAAACCTATTTGAAAGATATCTTTTCTGGCTACAATCACACATCTTAAAGCCTAATTGTAGCTTAGTTTTGCTTTAATGCGTTATAGGAATAACCCAGTTGTGGTTTATTTTGTAAATCATGGCTTAGCCTGCTGTGCAAACTGTTTCTTTTGCTCAGGTCCTATTCTTGGAGGCTGCCTAGAGAAGACTCTCCAGTTTTCTTGGCAAGGTTTTTCAGATGTGATTTGCCTTTGCCTCCTTCCTAGGGTTGAGGGAGAGGGACTGACCCAAGCTCACCCAGCTGGCTCTGGGCCCAAGGTGGGACTAGAACTCAAGGGCTTCTGGTTTCTACACCAAGCTGGCTCTTATGTGTATGTGAACATAATAGAGTAAAACTCATAATGCATTTTTTGTAACTCTTGCCATATACATTTACAAATTGAACTAATATGATGTCCCTATCCCTTGTTATATCATCTCTGTTTCTGAAACAGGCTTCTCATGCTTCACAGAATTTACCTTGTCATAGAATCATAAGAGTGGAGAGGACCTTGGAGGTCTTCTAATACACCTCCTGACCAGAGGAGAAATCCTCAGACCATCTTAGATAAGGAACTCTTTGAGGAGCATCGCTTTTGGAGACCCCTTGCTGTTTCTCAGTGAGAAAAAGCACTTCCTGGACACGCATTGGTCCACCATGGCAGAGATGAGGCAGGGTGTGCTCTGACTCAGGGGACTGCAATACAAACAGTAATCACTGTGACCAGGGAGAAACTATTTGAATGCAAAAATAGAGCCCCTTTGTTTCAGTAAAGATAAGTGTAGTACGACTTCACTTGGCAGTTTTGCTTCAAAAGGACCCTAGTTAACTACCGAAGCAAATCATACTTCAAAGATTTACATAGCCTCAGTGACACAGTTTTTTGAATGATGAATTCTTTGTTTTGAACAGCTACTTCGTTTTGTTTCAATGATAGTTTATAAGAGTATCAGTTGGGAAAAATAATCCTCTCCAATGCAGTTCTGTGGCTTGTATTTTTCAGATAGTTTTCTTGCAGAATGACAGATATGTGGAATTTCATTCACAACATGGTCGTTATTATAGGACAAGAATACCAAAATTTGGAAGAGATTTCTCGTATCATTACCCATCCTGTGACTTATACTTTGTAGGAGCAAGGTATTTGTGGTGTCCCGAGTCATTATTTAATTCTACTTTTATTTTTCTGTGTGGGGAAATAGCTTTGACTAGTTTTTTTTTCTTAAAATTTCATTTTCTTTCTCTTCCTGAGTAAAGTCAAGCACAAATTACAGCAGTGCTTTTCAGAAGTCAAACTGTTTTCCAATATATTTGTGGCACATTTCAGTTTCATGAGTAATTGAGGATCTAAATTCAATTTAAAAGTATTTGTAAAAAGACTGCAAAAATCATAACTGGAAATCTTGGAAAATTAAATGACATTTTAAAAAGTTTTTTTAAGTCTAATTACAACTTTGAAACATAATCCAGTCTTCCACGGAAGTGTAAGAATTGTCAGCCTTTTGAGATTGGCAAGACACAGTTGAGGTTGCTGGAATGTTCTTTACTGTTGTAGGAAAGAATTACAGAATCTTGAAAGTTTGACTGCGTCTATCTCTGCCTCAAACAAATTGAAGGTGGGATTATTTTTGGGTTTCTTTTTCATGCTTTTCTGTTTCTCAAAACAGAGTAATCATTTTTGAAAATCCGCCCTTGAGTGCTCATTCCTCCCTTCCAAACAATAAAGCAAATATTTTTTTTCTTGTTATAAAAAAGGAGCAAGTGTAATTATATTCAAGACTCACACTGAACTTACATTTTTCCCATTGACATTTGGTGAGGAATCTGAACATCTACCAGTATCTCTGTACATTGTACCGAGTCTGGGACAGAATTTCAGAGTAACTATGAACAGGTTTTCTTAATGATTCTTTGGGTGACGTGACTGAGTTTCTGACTCTCAAATAACAATGCCAAAAAAACCTTTATTTTATCTTTATTTATATATTTTATATTTATAACTTTTATGTTTATTATATATTATTCTGAATCCCCCTTCGAGGCAAGCTGATTTCCACTTGACTTCATAGACGGGTCCATGCTGTTTTTGTTACAAAAATACAGAAATATTTTGTACTGCTGGAATTTTTTTTATTCACCCAGTGTTTTCAGACTTATCTATCTAGATGTTCCTAATAGCTAAAAAGCAGTTCACAAGCAATTTCCAAAAATCATTAGAAAAGGAAATATGCAAACCCATTGTCCTTCAAGATGCTGACTACCTTGACTATCAGCAAAATGGTTATTCCCTTGTCCTCCAGATCTCTAAACCTGCAGTAGACCATTGCCTTGTGATCTTATGAGGAACAGCTGTCTGGAGCACTAATGAGCAATCACAAGTCCTCCTCTTGCCCAAAGGAGAATTGCAAAGAGCTGGTCTATTCACTGGCTCTTCATTCTGCTACAGTCATCAGCTGTCTTTAGTTCACCATTTCTTTCCATGAAGCTTGCATGATTTTATGTCCTTGAAAGACTTACTAAACAAAAGAAAAATGAATATTTTCTTTCTTGTTGCAGTTCTGAAATATACAGGCTAAATTTGGAACAAGGAAGATATTTGAATTCTCTGCAAACAGATGCTTCGTAAGTATATCTTCGTTTTAATGTCGGAATCTTTTTCCAGTAGGTGGAGCCAAACTATAAGATCTGTCTGTGAAAACACCATAGATGGATCATAAACTAATTTTTAAACAATCTGCTATTGGTATTTATATGCATGTGCTTGTCTGTTTCTATGTTTATATACATATACATACACATACTGTATGTACAATATAAACGTTGAATATTATTCATGGTCAACATTTGCTCATTACAATAATTCTAAAATCAGCTGAGTTGCTTTCAGCCCTCACTTTCTATTTAGGTTTGGTCTTCTCTTTCCACAAGTTGTAAAATAAGCCATGATTCCCTGCGCTAACATAGCTTCTCATTACATTTGAACTAGGAATAATAGTTGAGTTCTGAGAATTTGCTGCCCCTTGGAAGGAGTTACTTTAAATATATATATATATTCTTCTAGTTCATTTCCAGATTTTAAAGCATTTGTTTAAATCACCTGCAAATTGGGCAAAGATAACCTATTAAGAATTAAGACATTTGTATTTCATATATTTCAGAGAAAAGTGGAACATTTTATTATTTATTCTGTGATAATTCCTTGTTTTATATTTACGTTATGTTGCATAGTTTACATCAGAAAGAAAATACAATAATTTAAATGCAAACCACTGAATTCAATTTGTCCTATAATATCTTTTTAGTTTTTATAGGTTTTGATTGGCTTTAATGTTTCTAACAAAAACTTGATTCTTGAGAATTTTATTCCGTGTCTGTATTAAATACTTATTTTTGTTGTTTTCTAGAGAGAATCATGTATGCGACATAAATCCTGTACATGGTTTATTTGCCACTGGGACAATTGAGGTAAGCGAGTTTAAAACTAACAGTGTGATCATTCTCCAGAAATGGTTCCAAAATATAAAGTTTCAAGAAATATATTTTAGAAGGTCATCTCCAAATTTTTAATGAAAAATAATAGCATGAGAGTGTCTATAAATGTTATTAAATACTGAGCAGAGGACATTGATTTTTGAAAATAAGAAAAGATAACTGGGAAATGGAAAAATGTATTTTAGAAGAGGATGTTGCTGGCAGTTCTTTTTTGTTTGATACATTTTTGCTGGAGGTATTTTACTGTAAAAAGTTAAATAATACTTAACAATTATTTGAAGCTTCACTTCTATATCCTTTTATTTATTCCGTTATCTAAGACAGGAGTTCCCAACCGGTGGTGCTTGCACCCCCTGTGGGTGCGAAATGATATTCCAAGGAGTGCAAAAACTTGATTGCTCACATTGAGTGTATATTTGCTTTCATTATCTTCAAACAAGGTATTACTTTTGTAAGGAATGTGAGAATATTCCAGAAGGATTCTAGGGATGCAGGATATTGAAAAGGTTGGGAACCACTGATCTAAGAGTAGATAGATATAGTTCTAATAAATTCAGTAAGGTTTATCCCTGGGTAGGCAGGCTTGAATCTACACTGCCATGGATCCAGATAATCTGCATCTTCTAGAGATTTCTTCTACTGCTTTCTCAACAATTGCCTCTAAAACAAGTTTGTAGTTATAGTAGTTATCCATGGATCCAAGGCTAGCCTCTTGAGGAGTCAGCAGACCAGCACCTGTTTCAGGGCTGCTGGAACTTCCCTTTCCTCAAAAAGGTGTTGACCATTGTTAGATTCAGCTGCTTATCCTTATTTAGCTGGCCATCATGAATGACCATGTGAGGCAGGGTCCACATAGGGCAGTTGGCATAATGGAAAACCCCTCTTCCACTTCCTGAAGCTCAAATAACTCCTAGATAATACAAGTTAGTCCTCGACTTACAACTATTCATTGTTCAAAGTTATAAAGGCACTGAAAAAAATGACAACCATGGCAAAAAGTCATAAATTGGGGCCAAAGTTACTTATCAACTGCCTTGCTTAGAAATGAATTCTGTTCCCAGTTATGGTACAGATAATTTAAGGACTGCCTTTATTGCTACATATTGCCTCTAAATTGGGCAAAATCATGTCAGATTTGAATGCAGCAAAATATTTAAACTGGAGGAATAAATGTCCATTATTCCAAAGATCACCTTGAATAGTAATTCAGTGATTTCTGTAAAAAGCAGATCAGGAAGCAGATGAACCAAGGTGAATTATTTCAGAATACTGAGTGACATTTTTCTTTGCTTTTCTCAGGGAAAGGTGGAATGCTGGGATCCTAGAGTGAGAAATCGAGTTGGCGTCCTCGATTGTGCTTTAAACAGTGTGACTGCTGATCAAGAGTATGGGCATTTCTTGATACTGTTTCTATATATTCTGTGTTGTATTTCTAACAGAAATAATATGCTGTCAGATGCAGATTTAGGGTGATAAGTCTCGGTCCAGATTAGGATGCCCTTTACTGCACCTAAATGAAATGTCTTTGAATTTTCCCAGGGTAGGTGGGCTTCCTGCTGTTTCCGCCTTGAAGTTTGATGGAAGCTTGAAGATGGCTGTCGGAACATCTACAGGGCAGGTATACTATATACCTTCTTACTGCAATCCTCGAGGGCTAAAGTAAAGTTTCTGCCTGAGGTGAAACTGCCCTCATCCTTTTGGCCTTCTGGAAGAACATTAAAACCTGAGTTTGGTGGCTTGGGGTTCTCATGGGGGTACAGTCTGTTGAGGGTGGCCGATGGAATATCAGGGAAGATGTCAACACTGTACTGTTCTTGCCTTTTGTTTCTTAGTTTCACACCTAATGTTTTAAATATTTTAATACTTATGGTTTTAATTGTAGGCCACCCAGAGTCACTTTGCATAGTGGCATATAAATTTGAATGAGTGAGTGAGTGAGTGAGTGAGTGAGTGAGTGAGTGAATGAGTGAATGAATGAATGTTAATTTGCTAAGAAGGAAATGTGATGCTAGAAGTTTGCTTAAATCAGATTAAGTCTAAAACACTTTTGTGTTGTTCAGAAGGGTTAGTTGATGTGTTTCATATTGTTGGGTTATTGATAAGACTTCTTGTCCTTTCCTGTAAAAAGAACATCAGCCAGCCCCCAAAACAAGTCTGAATAGAAATCTAATTATAATTACTAGTATAATTCATATGTCAGAGGATTATTGTGATAGCTCCTCCCTAAAGATTTAAAGAGTGAATGAAACACTACTCTCGAATGTAATGAGATTACTGTAAGCCAAAAAAACTAATGGCTGGATGATCCATTGTAGAAAGATACATCTGAATCTCTGTATTTTGCAGCATATAAATAGAAATTTGTCAAATATACAATGGATGAGGATTGAACTAGTCTGCAGCAGCTGTTCTGCTCCATAGCATTTTAATAAAACTACAGTATGTAGGGCAAATAAAATAATGCTTATTGCTGTTTGATTTGTAGACCAATACTATAAATTATTTTAAGAGATTTTGTTGCTTAAAAGCCCATGAGGCGGATTTATGGAATACTCAGTGGGCCAAAATCCCTCTTTTTCATTATTCCTAATTTGAGAAAATAAATGGTATCTTAGATTCATGCCTATATTAAACAATATCTGACTACAAAAAATCTTTTCTGGCTACTAGGTTGTACTTTATGATCTTCGGTCAAGTAATCCATTGATAATGAAGGATCACCAATATGGTCTGCCAATCAAATCAATCCAGTTCCACAATGCATTGGATCTGATTATTTCTGCTGATTCACGAATTATCAAACTATGGAACCAGGACACAGTAAGGATGTTGGTTCATGTCTTCTCTTTGAGCACCCTCTATCTTCTACTGTTATAGCTAAATAATAAATAGTGTGTTTACTTTCAGTGCCTCATTCGAGATAATGTTTTATTGATTTGTATTTAGTGTTTCAGATAAATCATAATGGTAGCTCTGTTTAGTTAAGTAGAAGTGCTTCAGTTCTTCTAGAAAAATTGTCTTGAATTTTGCAAAAACTGAAAATCCTACTGGTATTGTTACAATCCGCAAATGCTTAATTTGTACAATAAGCCATATTTCATGTTTTCGTTCTGATTTAACAAGGTCAGTTGTAGAGGTGATACAATTACTGAGCATTTATCCTGTTAGTTTTTCCTGCTCATTATCCAGCCATATGGCATTCATCCTCCTCAACTCTTAAAAGGATCTTTCCTGCTGTCACAGATGTCCAGAAATGAGTATTCTGTTCAGTTGCTTCACAAAAGCAACTGAAGCTAAGCAACTGTTTGAAAGCCAACTGTTTTAACCCTCCATTGAGGGGGGGGCGTCTGCCACGCCCCTGGCGACACCCAATAGGTTGGCCCCATGAAGCGGGCCAAGGCACAACACCCCCAGTCACGTGACCACCATTTATAGCCTTCACAGCTAGCTTCAAACAGTCAATGGGGAAGCCATCAGGAAATCATAAGTCGCTGTTATGCAATGTTGTGTTTAATGACTGCGGGTGGTTCACTTAATGTAGTGGAACTTATAAATCTGATGTGTTCACGTGACATTTCATTTAATGACCATGTTGCTTAATGACAGAGTTGTAGGTCACAATTATGGTCAGTAAATGAGGACTATATATAATTCCATTCTGGAATGCTGAGATTTCTCCTTTTAAAAGTGTGTTTATTGATTATGAGCAAAAGAAGCTGTTTTATACCACGGCAATAATCTATATTGGAACTGGCAGGGGCTTTCCTGGGTTTTAGATCAAAGTTTTGGTTACACTTTAGATTGATCTTGGGATCTCATGGGTGTGAAGCAAATGTTCTATTACGTTGGCTCTCTTCATGCTTCACTTTTGCATTTTAGTCCATGTGCCTATGCGCAAGATTAAAGCGCTGCTTCCTCATCACTTCTGGCTGTGTGTCATTGGACAAAAGAGGAAAGTGGTAAGGTAGGAAGCAGGTTTATGTTCCACTTTGCCTGGAGCTGGAAAGTATCTCATCCTTTGTTTTCAAAGATGAGGTTGGAGGAAAACTTTTTTTTCTTAATGATTAAGAAAGCGGCAGAAGTGGGTAAGGTCCAGAATTAAACAGAGAGGGAAAGGAAGAATATTCTACCTGGAGGCAAAATGAAACTATTAAAGAAACAAGGGAAGGGAGGAATCCACAAGGGAAAAAATAAAGTTCTATTTCAGAGTCAGACTTGTGGTTACGACTATTCATATCCTTTGTTTATTTAACTGCCTCATCCTGGATGCAGTGAAAACTAAGATTAGGATGGTTACCTTTTCCCCTAAGAGCGGCCACTCTTAGTCTGTGCCATAGCATTTCTACAGACTAATCTTCAAATCCCTGGTCTTTGGGGAGCATTTCTATTACATTGTCTCTCTTCCATGCTTCACCTTTGCATTTCAGTCTGTGTGCCTGTACACAAAATTAACGTGCATTTAATTTTGAATTGTGGGCATAATGAAGTCTTAGGACAGAAGCTTAGGAGCTGTTCTAGTACAGCCATTTCACTTTCCAGGTGTCCACATGTTACAGAATTCTCAGAAGGGGCAATGCTGATAACTGACTGAAGTCTGGATGTAATTTAATAGCAATAGCAATAAGACTTATATACTGTTTCATGGTGCTTTACAGGCCTCTCTAAGCAGTTTACAAATGTCACATATTAACCATCTGTGTCCTCATTTTACTGACCTCAGAAGGATGGAAGGCTGAGTCAACCTTGAGCCAGTCAGGATTGAACTGCTGGCATTCAAAAGAGTTACCCTGCAATACTGCATTCTAACAACTGCGCCACCCCAGCATTTTAAGGTCCTGGTTTCAACTTTTGGCTTGGTGCTAGGTTGCTTGGAGGATTGCATCTCCTCACTAGAGTTGGCCTGGCCTCTTTGATCACGGTGGAAGAAGAAGCTGGTTGTCTCTCATTGTTTTTGAGGAGATGGGACTAACCTTCCCATTAGAGCTTTGTCTTTTTTGGACATTGCCGTCTGAAAAAAGCTGAAAATGTAGCTTTGGGACCTGACGCCATGTGCTGTCCTTGGGTTTTAATTGTCTTATGTCCTATGTTTTTATGTTGTTGTATATTTGTGAGCTGCCAAGAATCCTGTGACTCGGTATACATATGATGGATACTAATTAATGAAGTCCGTATTTGAAGGCTACCAGTTTAGGAAGGCTTGTCTGTACAAAGGGAGCTTCTGTGTAAGAACCAGGAATGTGGACTCCTCGTCTCCTTCCCGGCATACCACAAACCTCTTCTGCTACAGCCATGATTTTGCACAATATTATCCCAGTATTCTGATCCCAGCATGTTGTGGAACAAAAAGAATTTAATATTTCACTTGTCTCAGGGGAGGGGAGTTGTTTTTATGGGAGAGAGGAAAGGGGCTGGGGCTTCCTTAAACATCTTGCAGTCATTAATGCAATATATTGCTCTCTTCAAAGCAATAGGTCTTCTTTCCTCTTTCATACCTTCCTATACATACACTCACTTCTAAATTAAAACTGGCTCTGGCCAAACATCTTTTTCCTCTACATGGAAACGTTGGAATAGGGTGTGGAAAATATTACAGTGGAACGGAAAATCCACATACTTCCCATGAAAAGGGAGAAAATACTTTCTTTGATGGCTCAGAAAAACTATGTTCATGCAAGTGGGATGAAAAGTGTAGGGCAATGGCTGATCCAACAGGCAGATAGAAATTCTGAGTTGGCAGATGTTCGCTTGTAGGAGACTGTTTAATTAACATTTACTCAAGGAAGACATCTCCAGTATATGAGCCTTGCCAATGTGTTTATCGTGTTAAAATCTTCAATATCCATATCCTCAAAATGCTTGCCAATTTTTTTTTGCAACTACAGCCATTAGAAAAATACCAGAAGAATAATTTCCTTTCACTGATTTGCTTTCTTCATACCTAACAATACAATTGGCTGATTGTCCTCTTCTAAATACTTTGGAAGTAGATAGAATTAACTGCCAAGGAATGTGGGTGAATAAATGGCTACAGAAGCTGCCTTCAAATTATAGGAAATGGAGCTTGCTACAATCACCAGCATCCTGATCACAAGTATATACAAAATAGGGCCTTGTATCTCAATTATGGATTATCTCCTGAATTGGAAATACTACAGGCCATATTGTGGAAGTCAAGAGCTATGTGCTATGGAGAAGAGTTTGATAGCAATAAAGATGAGTCCAGCCTAGCCAGAGCTTAGCCAGAGCTAAGTCCCTCCTTTTTATGTAGAAGAAATTTTGATAAGTTTGGCAATCACTTAAATCAATAGACTTAGAATGGACTATGCCATTTGACTAGTCTTATGATTTGGTGCATGTTGTTTATTAAAAGGAAATGTGAAAATTTACGACTAGTTGTTCTTTACATGGTTCAGGTAACAATTTACTGGATGGATGGAAGGATTTTACATTCTTAAAAAAAATTAAAGATCTGCAATAACCTAGTGGATTTAATACTTTGAACCAATTCTGTACTAAAACAGCAATGAAATAGTTCTATTTAAGTGCATATACTTCCAGATTAATGTTAGCAATGTAAAGGCAATAACAATATTTCTGCAAATAACTAGAGTTATTGTCTGAATTATTTATTTATTGAATTTATATGCCATCCATCTCACTGTCCAGAGAATCCTTTTTCTATAGTATGAAATTATTTGCATTACTTTCAATTCCAGATTATCTGACTTCCTTGGTTGCCATTTCCTTTCTATGCTTTTATTAAGAATTGTGTGACTTTATTTTTCAGGGGAAAATATTCACCTCTATAGAACCCGAACATAATATTAACGACGTTTGCCTGTACCCTAATTCAGGTAAAGTACAAAATAATGTCCAGATTTCCTGGTCATACTGATTGACTCATAGCATTCCTGGCTGCCTAACGTTAGATAACTTCTTGAGAATTTGGAAGGAGGCTACCTTTTCCTATGACAATATTTAAAAACTGAATAATCTGTTGGCCATTTCAGAGTTCTTAGTAATTTTAAGCAGCATTGAAGTGTTTTTGCTTTTACAGGCTATCACAGTGTTTCTCACCTTAGCAATTTTAAAATACCTAACGTTCAACTCTCAGAATTCCACAGCCAGCCATGCTCGTTGAAGAATTTTGGAAATTAAAGTCCAACCAGTGCGGGTTGCCAAACACCCAGCCTACCTCTTTTTTCAGGCTGGTTTGGCCTAATCACGCCTTTCCCCGTTTTAATATGATATAAATTTTAAATATTTTAAATTTTAGATCTGGCCGAAATTGGTTGTATTTTGCAGTTTTTTAAATTTAGCCTTAGATATTATATTATTTTTAATTCTTAAATTGTCTTTGTCATGTTTAATGTGTTTTAAATGGCTGTACACTGCCCTGGGTCCCTTCGGGGAGAAGGGCGGTATAAAAATTTAAACAAACAAACAAATAAATAAATAAATAGATGCCAAGAGTGAGAAGCACTGGGCTGTATAGTATACTGAATCCTCCATGAGGATTTGAAAGAGAACAGGGTGGTGATTTCCTAAAAATCTGATTGAGAGGTGATGAGTTTGAGATTTAAAGTTAGAGATATATTTGTAATTCTTGATAGAAGTTTTTAATCAGTTCATTTCTAAATTCCAAAATCTTAATTTCTCATTAAAAATGTTGTCTAGAACGGGATCATTTTATTCTCCTTACAAATTTTTGCTTCATCTATGATGTCTTAGCATGGTCTCCATACATTCTCTTTTACTAATGAGATCATTCAAAGCGGTCAGGGTATTTTTTTCATGTCCCAGCATGATGCTTTCCTGGTTTGTTACCACTCTGAGAGTTTGAAGCTTGCGACTCGATGGATATCTAACTGGAGAAGTATTTTATAATGTCATGTATTTATAGTATTTCTATAGAAGGACTCTTCCATTGGCATATAAAAAAGATCCCTCCACTGCACGAATACAAATTTTCCCCAAGTTAATTGGTTGTTCTGGATGTAAGCTTATATTGGAGTGGGGAAGAGTAGAGATTCTTCCTACTATTAAAAAGACAACATTCTGACAGATTTTTTTAAAAAAATCCCTACACTGAATTAATCAAGGAGCCCATTATATATTTTATTTGCTGTTGATTGGAAAAAGCATCCTTATTGGATGCCTCTTATTTTTTGAATGGGAAAATGAAAATACAAGGCCTACCTGCTTTAAATAGGGTATCCATTGAGCGCCATTCATATGTTCTGAAACTTGGCATCCTTGTGATATAGTTAAGCCCTACCCCCTCCTTTCCCCCAAATCACTCAGACAATCTTGGCTTCCTGCTGGCAGCTGCACACAGTTGTATACATGTTGATTTTCACATGAGCCAGGATCCTGCAGCTTGTCACACTAAATCTGTAACTCTGCAGGAAGTTGATACCGCTTGATGGGATTGGCAGAGTTTAATTAGAGTGCTCACAGGAAGCTAAGGATTTTTCCTGCTTGTATCTTTACCTCAATGTATGGAAGTTACTCGTTTTATATTATTGACTTTCTTGTCCAGGAGTAAGGAAGGTAGAATTATGGGAAGAAACATTAGATATTTTTTTTAATATTTGAATTTCTGCAAAGATTATCTTAATCCCATCTGGCTATAGGATGGCATTCTTTCCCCTGTTTATGGGGAGATAGTAATTAGAAAACATCACTTAGTATTGTTAGAAGTCAACTATATGGGATAACGCAGAACTCAAAAACCCAGGTTTATTCTAAATTTTTTGGTGGTTAGAATCTGGTTCTCAGTATAATATCCCAAATAAAAAATGAACATTGCTAATAATTAAAAGTTAAATAAAATGTTGCCCCCTGCTCCAATATTATAGAAGAAGAATGTTGTCTGATATTGGGGTTGGACTGACTTGTGTTTTTCTCTTAAGATACTACAAGTATATTTGATTGAGTGCAAAGTACATGTTGAAAGATGGGAGAAAAATAATTACTTCTGGTTGCTTTAGGTTAAACTTTCTTCTGTCTAAGTCTTTTTTTTTATTTGCAGGAATGCTGTTCACAGCCAATGAAGCCCCTAAAATGAACATCTACTACATTCCAGTAAGTAGCACAGGTCTTTTAAGTGATCTTTGCTGTTTTGTTGCTGGGTGTGATAGAATAGACCTGTCTTAAAAAGTTGGCATTCAATTACAATAGCTACACATATATTTCAATGCATGAGTTATACTGCTGTTGAAAAGGAAACAGCAGTAATACTTCATGCATGCTTTTTATTACACAGTTTAGTTTATTTCACTGGAAGATTTTCTTTTCATGATGGCAGTACCTCCATTGGCCAATCTAGCAAGTTGGTATTTAGTTCGTACTACAGTGGGAGATCAGTAGAAGATCTCAGAGCTACAATTAAACTGGAAGATTGATTATAGCTCACTGGATCTTGTGGAGAAATCATTAAAAATGTAAGATCGCAACCAGAGATTTCTGTTTGACATCCCACTTTTCACAGTGATCTGGTGAGATGAGTATCAAATCATTTTAGGGCTTGGTTATCTAAAGGACCACCTATCTCAAATTGTTTCTGGCCATCCAATACTTTCAGATAGAGTGGATGTGCTCCAGGTCTCTTGTATTAGACATTGTCATCGTGTGGGACCAAGGAAGTGTATCTTCTCTATTGCTTTGAAATAGTATTCCCTCCTCCCCCCCACCTTAAGATACAAAGGGTGCCTACTATCCTGGGATTCCAGAAAGTCCTTAAAACCTGCTTTGTTTTCAGGTCTGCGGTTAATGTATGAAAGATGGGAGGGGGGGAGCTATCAAATTTTTATTCTTGTAGTTTTACTCCAAAGCTACCTTGTTTATGTTTTTAGCTCTTTTTAACCATGTTTTGGATTTGTAAGCTGTCAAGAAGCTATTAAATGGGCAGGCATAACAAATTTAAATAAATAAAAGAACAATTTTAGTCTCTGCATTTCGAATTAAGGCAGCCAGTAACTTATATATTCATTGTAAAGGCTTACATAGCTGCTCCCTTATGAAACACAACAGGAGCAATAATAATGTTGGATTAACAGTGGATTAATACAGTGTGAATGTCATCTGTCAGAAAACAGTCTAATAGCTGCATTTAGGATTAGTAGAAACCTCAACAAATATTTAAAGGGAGACTCATTTGCAGCATATTTAGCTCATCTAATTTAATAGCCAAGGACTCAAAGAATGCTCAGGGAATTTCGCCAGATTCAAGGTCAAGCATTGATTTTAGATTATGTGTTGAATTACATAAGAGGACCTCTGCTCATATCAGACTTTCACTCGCTTCTCTTATACCCCATACATGTTCCAAACTCTGTGCAGATGAATGTCTTACACTTTTAATAAGAAAGTTGGGAGCAGGCTGCCATTAGAGGCAACTTACTACCTTGAATACATTGCTTTTTCATAAGTAGTTTGTGACTAGGATCTAATATCATCCTTAGATATTAGGATGATAACTCAGATCAGTCTCCTCCATATGGTATTGAAAAAAATTCTATGGGATTGTGGACTTGTGCTTGAATACTTGAATTCACACAAAAAGAAACTATACGAATTAAGGCAAATATACGTGTCCCAGGATAATATTGCAGGATCCAATCTGGGTAGGTCACCAGGACCAGAGATTTTGTTTTTTGTGCTTTCGGATTCGTGCTGGAGCCCATCCTCAGGGAGCTTCTCTGCTGATCTGTGTGTGGTATTTATATGGTAGCTGTTGTGTGTAGCTTTTTAGATCTAGATTCGGGTGTTAATGACTGGCTATTAAGTCATTGACTGTTGTTTCCTTGTGCTGCCAAGCTTTCGCTTCTAAGTATCTGTTTCCCAGATTTCAATCACCTCCCAGCTGTTTTTGTGCCTACTCGTCCAACAATCTTAGTTGCTGCAAAACTGGATGTATGTCCTTGTTTATTGCAGTATGAAGCTACCAATGAGTTTGGGTCTCCTCGTCTGACAACTTGCTTGTGTTCTTGCAATCTGGTTGTTAGCTTCCTCTCTATCTGTCCTACATAGTCACGGGGCAATCCATGCAAAGGATCCGGTAGATTACATTAGCAGTATCTCCCACCTCCATGTGATCTTTACAATGTATAATTTGTCCTTGTACGGTAACTTCTGGGCCGTGTGCAATGCCTACTTGCAGATCTTAGAAGTTGCGTTCTACTGCTTCCATAATGTTTTTGCTATATGGCAGGGTGTGCCATGTAGTTGGTATTTTGCCTTTTTTCTTCCTTTCAGTGGGTGGTTGCTGTTGAAATTCAGAATGTATGGGGTGTTGGTGACCTTGCAGTTAACTATGGTTTCTAGGTTTCTGTCATCAGCACATTTAAAAACACTAATTGTCTAGCTGTTTCTTCCTCCATTGTGAACTGTATGTCTGAGAAGATGGAGTTAAGTATAGCATGAAAGTCTTTCGGTGCATTTCTTTTGATGATGACAAACATGTCATCCACATAGTGACACCAAAATTTGGGTGTGTAGTTCTGAAATGCATAGTGTTCTAGTTCACGCAGGACTGTTTCTGCAATGACTGCTGATATTGAGGATCCCATGGGTGCCCTTTTTATTTCTTCATACATTTCCCTTTTGAATGTGAACATGATGCATTGGCAGTATTGGGATAGCCTCATGATTTGTGTCCTGGCTAGGTTGTTCTCATCTGTGTTCTAGTTTTCTATCTATTACTTCATATGCTAAGTGTGGAGGAATGGATGTAAATAGGGACTCTACATTAAAGGAGACCATGATCTCATCAGGAGCCACAATTAAGCCTAGTAGTTTTTCAGAAATTATGTGGTTGATGTGACCAGTCACATCATCCATACAATTTCTGACAAAACTACAAGGCTTAAATGTGGCTCCTGATGAGATCATGCTCTCTTTTGACATAGTTGTCCCTATTTACATCCAGATGCAGATGTTATCTCAAAATGATTGTACCATATCTTTCAAAAATCACGGAGCACCAGGCAACTACCTGAGGATTACAAAAGAGCTGATGTGGTTCCCACCTTCAAAAAAGGAAAAGAAAGAAAATCAGATCCAGGAAACTAAAGACCAATTAGCCTAACATCAATACCTGGGAAGATACGGGAAAAGATTATCAAAAAACAGATCTGTGAATGTCTAGAAGTAAATAAAGCTATAACTAGAAGCCAGCATGGGTTTGTTAAAAACAGATCATGCCAACCCAATCTTATTTCAGTCTTTGGCAAAGTGACTAAATTAGTAGACCAGTGAAATACTGTGGTCATAGTGTACCTAGACTTCAGTAACGCTATCGACAAAGTAGACCACAACCTACTAGACCACATCCTACTTCTTGGTAAGCTACAAAAATGTGGAACAGATACCATCACCACCAGATGGATTTTTAACTGGCTGACAAAGCGTACTCAACGAATAGTCCTGAATGGTACTACATCTACATGGAGAAAAGTAAGAAGTACCACAAGGTTCTGTCTTAGGCCCAGTACTCTTCAATAGCTTCATAAATGACTTAGATGAGGAAATAGAACGTGAGCTCATCAAATTTGCAGGTGGTACTAACCTGGCAGGAATAGTCAAAATCCCAGAGGACAAGCTCAAGATCCAAAAGATCTTTACAGACTTGAACAATGGACCCTAGTCAACAAAATGAAATTTAATGTGGAGAAAAGCAAGGTTTTACACCTAGGCAGGAAAAACCAAAGGTACAAATACGAATTAGGTGAAACCTGGCTCAAAAACAGTAACTGTGAGAGGGGCCTTGGAGTTCTAGTGTATGAACCATTATATATGAGCCAGCAGTGTGCAGCAGCAGCCACCAAGGGAATACAAACCTTAGTTGTATAAACAGGTGTAGAATCAAAATCGTGTGAAGTATTAGGTACCGCTTTATAAATCCTTAGTAAGGCCACACCTGGAATATGACATCCAGCTTTGGTCACCACATTACAAAAAAGATGTTGAGACTTTGGGGGGAAAAGTGCGGAGAAGAGCAACTAAGTTGATTAAAAGCCTGAAGACAAAAACATATGCAGGAATTAGGTATGGCTAGTCTAGAGAAAAGAAGGATTAAGGGTGACATAGCAGTATTTCATTATTTGAGGGGCTGCCACAAAGAAGGAAGGGGGGGGGTCAACTTATTTTCCAAAGCCGTGGGAGGCAAGTCAAAAAACAATGGATGGAAACTCATCAAGGAGAGAAGCAACCTGAAATTAAGGAGAAACTTTCTAACAGTGAGAACAATTAGCCAGTTAAACAGCTTGCCTTCAGAGGTTGTGGGTGCTTCATCACTGGAGGTTTTTGTTTGAGCAGGGAGTTGAACTAGAAGACCTCCAAAGACCCTTCCAGCTCTATTCTGATTACTAAATAAAGCATTTATTTGAAGGAGCAGAGAAAGTTATGATGCTATAAAGGAGAATCCTGTGCTTTGATTTTCTGCTGTTGCAGTCTAGTTTTGCACCTTTTCTTAGACTCGTGCTTGTTTATATAGCACAGTTTATTTGCAAGAATTGCTACAGTCACATGAAATTAACTGATAATTTCCCTTGATTTCTACTTATACAGAGAACACTGAGGACAGAGCTTCTTATTGAGACTTTTTCTCTCATGCTGTCACAGTGAAATGTAAAATAGTTGGTCATCAAATACCATTTTTTTCACCAATGTGGTGTTAAAACTGTAGATGTAACACTAAATAAATTTAAAAATAGATTTGAAAGAAATGTGCTTGTTGCTTTATTTGTGCCTTGCATCAACTATTTTCCTAGAAATTTCATATTCTCTTTCCTGGGTCTTCTTATGGCATTGTGGTGAAATATTGTAATTCGTCTGCCAATATTTTTAAGTGTGATCTGCCAGACAATTT
This sequence comes from Pareas carinatus, assembly GCA_032468095.1. Classification (NCBI taxonomy): domain Eukaryota; kingdom Metazoa; phylum Chordata; class Lepidosauria; order Squamata; family Pareidae; genus Pareas; species Pareas carinatus. The sequence goes on from JANHFO010003828.1 coordinate 187,172, forward strand.
GTTGAGTCTCCACAAAACAGGAAATGTAGGCTTCCTATCTGTTTTTGGATAAGTACTTCAATCTAAAAAGTAGCACGTTGGACTTATTCACAACAAAGGAAATCCTCTACTTCCCATCATAACATGTTGCCTCAAAGGAAATGCGCGTGTGTGGGCATAGGTGCGGAAACCATCCAGTGTGTGACTCTCAGGAAGTAATTTTGTGGCCATCCTGTAGAATCTTTTAACACATTGGGACCTCTGTGTTGGGGGGGTGTGTGGGAGACCCTGTGGACCTGATAAGCAGCTGGATAAGCAGATGTGAAAGACAGATACTTCAGTTGAAGGACAGTAGTAGATTGTGGACCAAGGTGGGTCTGGATGGGAGAGGGCATTTCTGGGCGCATAAAATATTCTATGAAGGGAAATGCTTTGGGTAACATGTTTTGGACTGCACTTTGCAACATAGGCAGGACTAGAACAAAGAAGAAAGATTGAGGGAAACATTAAAATGTGATTTATTAGAATATTTTTACTAGATTATACTGACTAGTTAATATGATTATTCTTCATGGAATTGAGAATTTCCCCACCTCTGACAGATAGAGCATTAATTTTGACTGGCAAAATGGGGAGAGAGTCTGGGGATAGGTATCAAAGCTATTGAGGGCTGCATGTGACCCACAACACAGGGTTCTAGGACCCCACCCTCCTAAAGGGGAAATGGTTATGGGAAAAATAGAAAGTGGCAAGTGGTAACCACACCAAGAGAGAAGGCTTTAGGGAAGGAAGTGGGAAAGCCATAAACCACACCCTGTCCACTTTTGGGATTTCTGTTCAGAGATCTCGAATTTTGCACACATCTTCTTTAGAATTTTGAGGAGGAGTAGAAATAGGAATGAAATGATTAGTGATTTACTTCTCAAATCTGACACACCATTGAATCAGTTGGAAACTGGGTATGAAGAAGGCGTGATATTTATATTAATAGATACAGCTTCAGCTGATGAATATTGGAAAATGCCTGTGTGGAGATAAGACTATATCATTAATAATACAAGAATATTCATACCAAAATTTGGCTTGACATGTGTTTTCTGTTTTTTCGTTTAAAAAAGTCTGCTCAGGTTTTAATCCTACCTCATTTGTTGTGACATCCTCATTTTAAAATGTGAATTTTTTATCCAGAAATAAAATGGGAAATTATTCAGAATTTTGAAAACAAATACTGCTTCAGTAGCTAACCAATGCAGCTTTGGAATTCCCACCACATTAGGTTTAAATAAATTCCCTCTGGTCAGTTAACTGGAACAAAAGAGCAGAAAAACTAGATGTGGTTTGCAGCAACCATTTTATGGCCCCAAATCAAACCAATTCCCCTTTCCTTTTGAGCTGTGTGTGTGTAGATGCGAAGATTTAAAGTCATATAGGTACCACTTGATCATTACTAGAAATCCCGACACCTTCCACTATGGAGTATGATTCTCACTATGCCATGGAAAATCCTTGAGTTGATGGAATTGTATGTCCACCTCTACATTTTGGAAGCTTTAGGTGGTTATACCTAGTGGGAAGGGCAGATATCAATTGGTATATAACCAAAGAATGCTGTCATGACAGTTTGTTAGGGTTATACGGACGTAAGCCCTTTAAGAACCCCTACTGGTTGGTTTACTAACTGCAAGTTGAGCCACACCTATCCTAATTGCCTCAGGCCTCAAGGCATATAAGCCAGCAGAGTTTAATCATTCCCT